>VHZZ01002093.1:12306-24486 GCA_009801015.1 Silene noctiflora
TTGATATCCAAGTTTACGATCATTATCACTGTTACCCTATACCAATTTTACCAACATACCAATAATTTATTACTATTTCCATAATTGATTTGGGAATGTTGGAAATGAATGTAAACGAAATCAGGGTTATCAATAATGGAATGCTAAGATTTACATACGCACCTGAATCTTAATACGGTTTTAGCCGGCAATGATAATAAAATCTGAGTCCAAACTTCAGGTGGTAAGTACTTGATTTCGGAATGTTTGTTACTRTTTGAAGATGATGACGATGATTCCACTTTCTTTCTTCTACTGCTCTTCATTTTCTTCCGCATTTACTAGAAAGAGGGTTTCGTAGACGGTGTTTTCATTCCGAATTACCGTTTTACCCTTGTACAATTAACTCACCCATTATCGCTTTACTATTTTCCTCTCAAACCCTCCTAAATTCAAATTAATTAAAAAAAAACAATAATTACTTGCGATTTTTACATGGGGGAACTCATTTCATCCGATTCTCCGATACGTTAACTAATTAATCGCATTGTGAATTAACGAAATAGTTAGAATTTTTTCATTTTTGTGTTGATTTTATTTAGTTACATTTAATTGGGTTGATTTTAATTGTAGCTTTGTGTTGTTGTGTTAATCAGCTTATATGTCGTCGTATTATGTTGAATTCGTTTGAATTGTAGTTGACGTTTGAGTTTTTTGGTCGAATTTTTGTTGGATGCGTTTTGTGTAGCTGAAGATCTTCATCATCTTGCATGGTTGAGTATTTTGTGGCGATAATTTAAAAAAAAAAAATACATTTTAGTACATTATTTGTGGCTCTATCATTTGGTACATTTTTTTAACAACCGTACGTCCGTACCTATTTAATCCTAGATTGTAACTATTTTTAATACACCATTATATATAATAGCTATCTTTATTACGTTTAGTAAAATATGTAATTGTTCACTACAAGTATTGATACAACACTAAAACTTAGGAGAGACAGTAGTTTAATAACTTATTGAGAGACCAGCTTTCCGTATCCTTTTATTTGTATTTTGTGAACCTTTTGTTGTTGATCGTGACATAGTAATTTTGTACCTATTTACATAATAAATATACCTATTTTATCTTTAATCATGATTTGTACCTATTTTATTCCTTTAGTACCACTTTTTTTTGTTTTTAAATTGTAAAATAGTCTCTCAATAAGCTTATTGAAAGACCTACTCTGAGAGAAAAAAAATTCACGTCACTACATTTTGATATGAGGAAAAAATATTGAACTGTAAAGTTATTCAAAACACTGTATAAAATTGAACTGTAAAATAATAGTGGTATATTGGTAATTGTTCATTTTCCTCGTTATTGTATTTTGTTTCTAAAAAAAAAAAAAAAAAAAAAAAAAAATCTAAGAAATAGAATAATGTACTGAAATGTATTTTTTTTTTTTAAATATTTTTTTATACCACAGAGCTAATGATTCCAATTTATAAATTCTTTCAATTTTTTTTGGAAATTAATCAAAATGATTTATAATTTTGTCTATACATAGTATGAATAGTATGTATGAGTCAAATTATTCTCAAATAATAATATCAATAAAAGATTTTATACAATTAAATTATTAATAGCTTCCTTATTTAAAAAATATTTTAAAAAGGAAAAATTTGTAAGTTCACCTATTCTTTTTAGTAGATAGGGAATACTGCAAATCAACAACCACTTGACCACGAGAATGAATATTCCTCTTTACAACATTCAATTCTACTTCTATAATTATTTATAGAAGACTAGGGAATATAGTTGCGTACTTGGGTTACAAGGGAGTAACATTTTGTTTTGTCTCATTTATTCATATGGTTAGTAGTGACCCGTTACAAGCTTCTAAGTGATTTGTCAGTCACAAGATAGACTTTTTGTTAACTGCTACCTAATATGACGATGAGTTTTCAATGAGGTGATCACTAAGGGTAAGATTATCAGTCAGATTCTTTTGAGTCTTAAGATTCTGGCACATCATTTTTCCACTAACTTTTATTATTTTTATATTGCTCAGACTTTATACATTATCAATAAGACTTATTTTTTTAGTTTATAAAGAAAAAAATGAAAAACAAAAAGGACACATGTTATTTATTAATGGGAAGAAATGCCTAGTAAATTGTGCCAAGACTCTACAAGAATCTTAGGGCAAGTACAATGGAAGAACCTTTTATAAAGTTCTTCATTTGCTATGTCACTTTTTGACAATCTCAAGAATTAAGAATTTTTTGTCACAATGGAGGAACTTTTTATAAAGTTCATCGATAAGAAAAATATTAATTACTTAAGAGCAAATGCAATAGAAGAACTTTATATAAAATTCTTCCTTTGTCATGTCACATTTTGACAATCTCAATAATAAAATATTTTTTGTCTTCCATAAACCCCAATTATTTATTTAATATTATTTTTTGTGGTTCTTATTTACAAACCTAATACTAAAAACTCCCCATTGTAATTGCTCTTAAGAACACCCACAATAAAGAGGATTGCACATCCTCTTAACTCTCTCTCTTCTAAGAGGACATCCTCTCTATTGTGGGACTATATTGTATGTCCTCTTAGATAGAGGAAGATGGTTACTTCCTCTACTTTTAGAGGAAATAAGACATAGACTCTTGTGCTCACAAGCTAGTACTAATTTGTCATGTGGATTTATAAATTATTAAAACAATACATAAAGTAACTCATCATATTAGATATTAAATATGAAAAATAAAATAAAAAATTTAAGAGGATCATCTCTATTGTAGAAGAAAATTAGAAGAGGAGAAAATAAGGGGATGAAAATAGTGGAAAATGATATGGATGAAAGAGAAGGTGTGGTGTCAGAAAAATTAGAGGTAGAGTGAAAAAAACAAGAGGATGAAGTTATCCTCTCTATTGTGGGTACTCAGCTTAAGACTTTGTTAAGATTTTTATAGATGATTGGTAGTCTTGACTCTTGAGTAAGTCTTGTCTTAACTCAAGACTATCAATAATCTTTCACTATGTCAAATTAACGACTTAAACCATTAACATTAGGGATGTCAACGGAAAAGGTATATATAGATAGTGCTTTGATGGATGGTAGGATGAGTATGGGTTCGTACTTCGTACCCACCATGGGTGGTGCGGGCAAGGTTATGGATGCAAATTCTCCAAACTATCGTTTTCTATTATATATTCCCTCCGTCCTAATCATTTATTGTCCTTTGGTTTTGACACAAAGACCAAGGAAATAGGAGATAGTCAATTATAAGATGACAAATAGACTAAATTAAATGTGAAAGATCAAATTACTCAACAAATATAATCCTAAAATAGAAAGGACAACAATTGACTGACACATCCTAAATGAAAAAGGACAACAAATGACCAGGACGGAGGGAGTATTACTCTCTGCTCCATGTTACAAAAATGCACAATCATTCAAAAGCCAGAACAAAGCAAAAGCTCCTTACATATGAATTACTCAGGTACAAGATGTGCAGCTCATAAGCATCATAAACGAACTTAAATTCGAAAACAACAATCACGTAATTACGGAATTTCAGAGAGTTTCCTGCTAGCACGTCAAATAAGTAACAAGACCATATCAATCGACGAAGTCAGATCACTCGTACCAATACCATACTACTCAGATTAGACTCAGAATCCAATCTCATTCATTCATGTAAGATAGATTTCACAGATGTAATATAACACTATGTCGAAAGTTTATCTAGCCCACTACATCGATGTAAAGTAGAATCCCGATCATAAAACATTACCCAACATTACTATCAACAACCTACAGAGTCCGGGCCACAACAGTTAACGTTTCCTTTTATTACATCCAATTCTACTTGCTTGTAAAGAATTAACGTTCCCTTTGTGACGATTATACGTAAGATTGTAAGAGCAACTCTAATGGCAAACTATAAGACCATATAACTTGCCTTTTCCCATCACTGTTTCAAGCAACAAATCTTTTAAGCTACAATAAATTCAGCTTACAAGGTCCCACATTACAAATAAATATTGCAATATAATTATTTGGGTAAATTGATTATTGCTCCCTTATATAATTCAGTTTTTGAAACTTACTCCCTTATATAATTTTTTTTGAAACTTACTCCCATCATAGGTAAGTTTCTTCAAATATTGCCCCCATATTAATGCTTTCGGTTACATACAAGAGAATATTTTGTACAAAATTTGAAATTTGGTACTAACTTTTGTTGTTTATGAATGTTTTGTCATTTGTCTTATTACATGACCAGTTTAAATTAATCTCCATCCTCGCAAATTCGTTCAACAGTGATAAATAGCTTAAGGGATTTAACAAATTTGGGAGGAAGGAAAGTGATTTAAATTGTTCATGTAACAAGGCAAAGATCAATACAATCATAAGCCACAAGAATTAGTATCAAATTTCAAATTTTGGACTGAATATTCTCTTTTTCGTACCGAAATAATTAATTGGGAGCAATATTTGATAAAAGTTACATGTGGTGGGAGTAAGTTTCAAAAAAATTTATATAAGGGAGTAAGTTTCGAAAAGTGGATTATATAAGGGAGTAATAATCAATTTACCCTAATTATTTTAATGTTTTCAATTAATTATTTTTTTCCTTTTTGAAAGTCCATGTAGCTTGACAAAGCTATACCTGCTTTCAAGCGACAACATATTTTTGTACTCCAATGATGAGCATGCTCCTTGATTATTTATAATAATTGCAAGCAGGTCTCTAAATGTAACCACTGAGTTGCTCTAAGAGACACCTACATCATGTTGCATCACAATAACACAAAAAGGATTATACAATCAGATGTATAAGAGCATCGTACAATTATGTTGCATTTAACTGAGCTTATATTTTTTTTTTGGAGCTTTTAAATTATTTTGAGTTATATTTTAATTTTTTTGACATTAAAGTTAAAATATACTCCCTCCGTCCCGGTCATTTGTTATCCTTTGGTTTTGGCAAGTACCAAGGAAAGAGGAGGGAGTCATCAATTATAAGATGACAAGTAGACTAAATTGAATGTGAAAGATCAAATTACTCATCAAATGCAATCCTAAAATAGAAAGGACAACAATTTATTGAGACACCCAAAATAGAAAAGGACAACAATGACCGGAACGGAGGGAGGGAGTAGTTGGTTTTATATGTATTGTTTTTTAATTATATAATAATTTTCTAAGCTCAATATTTTTGTAAAGGAGTTCATAAACTTTACAATATAGCTTATATTCTTTGCACTTAAACTCAATTATATAGCTCAAAATTTGTACTACGAGTTGTATATAATTGGTTGTATAATCTATTCATTGATAAGTTGAGTAAGAGGAAATTACTCGCAAATGAAAATTCGTGACAGTGTAACACACGAACACACACTGTGTTCGACCCCGGCATTAATGCATTATCTTATGCAATATACAACGACATACTCCCTCCTAGTTAGCCGGCGAACCCACTCCCTTACGTAAACCTGTCAAGTCTGACCCGACCCGAGTGGCCCGACTTGAACCCGAGCAAACCCGATCCGACAGAACCCGAAAATATTATGACCCAAAACCGACCCGACTCGATGATGACCCGTAACCCGACATGACCCAATTATCACATACCCGAACCCGACCCAATCCCGACCCGATATTGACCCCACCCAATACTGACCCGATTAAATTGATGACCCAACAATTATTAAGCTTAATTTTGATCAAAATGAAAGTGATTTTGTGTTAAGATTGATACGTTTGACCTAATAATGATGTAATTAAACGAAATAATAGGTTAAAAACTAAATTTAATGGTTAAAAATTGTAGTAATGCGATTAAGTAGCTGGACCCGATAATGACCCGATCCAAATCCGACCCGACCCGATACATCATTTGACCCGAAATGACCCGACCCGATAACGACCCGACCCCGACCCGACTCGACTCGAAAGGGTAGACTGACCCGATATGACCCGAACCCAATATGACCCAACCCGGCTATGACCAACCCAAACCCGACCCGAGTGACCCAATTGCCACCTCTACCCTTACGTCAACAATAGTACCTGAATTTAAGGATTTTGTGAGATTACGAGAGAATTATTAGTGTATTTAATTAGGGAGAATAAAACAAAGACAAATTGTAAGGGAAAATGAAAGGGATATAATTATTATTATATAAAGCAATGAGTAAAATGTCTTAACGTAAAAATTGATATAATAAATAATTAAGATAGAGGGATCCTACACAGGACGCAAGGGCGGATCTGGGGGGTGTATTGGGTAGGCAAGTGCCATCACGCAGCATGGAGATAAGAACAATTTCTGAACATATGTTTTACAAAAGTATATTAGACTTAGTGGTTAAAAGGGAGTTTGCAATTGACCTCAGGTGAGGTTTGAGGTTCAAATCTCACTTGGGTAGATTTTTAGCAAAATCTTGCTTTGTTCAGCCTACACTTCTCTTTCTTTTTTCGTTTTCCAAGACACTTACAGACAAGGGCTGTGCACCGGACCGGACCGAACCGGTATATAGCAGCTCCATACTTTGTTACGGACTTACGGTTAGGCTCACTCGTTTGCTTACATTTAAGTTCACCATTCATATTTATGCAGCTTTTTGGTTCAAAGTAGAGATGATCAAATGCTGATCAGGCTGAAAATGTATTGCGTTTACATTAAATTTTTGACCTACGGATAAGCCGATTAGCGGGATTGGGACAGGTTAGTGGTCAGACCTTTATTTGTAATGTTCTTAAAATGTCTTGTTTATATCTGCTTGTTTTGCAGGTTGGATGAGCCTGATTCAACAAACGAGACATTTCATAAACAACTCGTGTCTAAATAACGGTACAACTGTCGCATTGTACAATAATAAAATATGCATAAAGTCGTTTAATCCTATATCTACATCTATAATAATACAATCAAATTTTCGTCTTGAACTTAAAACGGATCAAATAATATAAATGAGACAAAACAGAATGCATAGAGAAAGCAAATAACTTGTCTTGAACGTTCAGGTGGGAGTACTAATTTTGTTCAAAAATGCGGATCATTTCAAAGAGCTTATAACTAATGATTTGGTTTGGGTCGGGAATATACAACATATTTATATGTAACATAAATACAAATTCAACGCGACACGATATGTCACACGACACGACACAATCCAACCTGTTTATAAGGTCTAAATAAAAGAGGAAAAAGTAAAGAATACCTTTTTTGAGATTGCTTAAAAACCTTGGTCTATTTCCTTTTCTTAAAAGTTAAAACTAACCACTACTACTTCATTAAAGAGATCCGTACTAAAAGTAATAAATTCCACCACATGCACGTCTAAGTTGTAGTAACAAGTAGACTTCTGATCTCATCTTTAAGCAAATTAAAAATCACATTCACACCGTTTTCCTCCCACACCTAAATACCTAATCACACTTTCCCCCTTCCTCCCATCAATATCTCCAATATAAATATTTGTATTCATTTTAACCCCTCCCTCCCAAACAATACTCTACCTGAAATCAACATGAACCCTAATCGACAAGAATACGACGATGATGATGGCCCTAGTTTCAGCACTTACACAACTAACACCGACATTGCTCAAATTGCTTCTCGCCTTGTTGCCATTACTTTAAACAACAACGGTAACGATGACGATGACGATGACGAATTTGAGTTCGGTTTAACAGGGAACATGTCTCCGGATTCATTTCCGGTTTACCCGGTATTCAACCAGGATTTACTGCGAGATCTCGGGTCGTCAGGTCAAACTACAAAAGTCATCCAACTAGGGGAACTGTTTGATGAAGAAGATGCAACTTTGTCGGAAAATCTTGGGGGAGTGTCGCCGGAGACACACTGTTTGTGGGCCCCAAAGTCACCGTCTCTGTCACCGTCACCGTCGCCTGGGAGGTGTATGAAGAGTAGCTCAACGGGATCGGGGCCTTCACCAACGGTGTCGAAGACGTGGAGATTGAGGAACTTGTTGAGACGATCCAAGAGTGATGGTAAAGAAGGGTTGATGTTAGTGAAGAATGTCAAGGATAAATCATCCGCATCGTCATCGTCGTCGTGGAGGCCGCAATCATCGCCCTGAAGGAAGTCTTATTTACCATACAAGCAAGATTTGGTGTGTTTCTTTGGGAGTCCTCAAACTTTGAGGAAGATTAACATCCCTCCTTTTTTACTTTGAGACGGTTTTAAGTAAGACCAATTCGCTTAGCTTAAGATTTTTATGATTTCTTTTGTTTTATTTATTTATTTATTTATTTTTGCTAAGGTTGTTATTAAGGGTATACGTGAATCTAAAGCAATATTTTGAAAATAAAATCATAATGTAAATAACTTGCTGATTGTATAACCAGCTTTTTAAGTTAGCAAATTTTAAGTAGTTATCAAAAGCGGGTTTATGGTAGGTAATACGAGTAGTTATCAATTTTCCGTTTTTACAGTGTTTTATAAACCGATTTTAATCGGTTTAAACCCACCCATATATGTCACTTTTATAATGCAATCACAATTGGGAAAGCCGATTTCATAAAGAGGTTTTAAGGTCCCAAGTACTACTCGATATACTTTTTTTTTTCCTTCTTATGTGTGGTAGTTTGACCATTTTTATATAGTTGAAGTGTAACATTTCCATTTCATTCGAAAAATTTATGTTTTTTTTGGTCGTATCCACATTTTCACTAAAAATTCAATCTGGTTACTCCAAATCTGCTATCGATATTAGAAGCTCTTAATTGGAAATACCTTCATCTTTTCTAACATTAGTAAGCAATAAACAATCAAGCTTTTTATATAAGGTTCCAAAGTTATAAACAATCTGGTTACTCCATATGCTTTAAAGTTTAAAAGCAATGTAACTTACAAAATCAGCCCTTATCTACTTGTCTTGTTGCAGATCCCGGGAAGGGCGTCATCTGCCTATTGGTAAATGCTCTGCTTAACACCAAGCTTTCTATGTAAGGTTCAAAAGTTACATGACGACTCGTAGCTTTACCCAAAGACTCCAAATGGTGCCACTATTCTCTACAAAGAAAATCTTTGAATGTGAAAAATCCTGAAACCGTCTCTGGTCTTTGAAGGAATGATGGTAGTCCGCGATAGAATCTCCTGAAAACCATAAACTCCATGATCACTTTTCGCCATCCTTTTCCATCACCCATACAGAGTACCATATAAGTGAGGTACTAAAAATTGCTAATGATTCCCCAAGAAGAAAAAAAACATTTGAGTCTTGTCCCAATCATATGCTTGTTCATGCCAATTATTAGCTGCAGGCTGCAGCCGGTAGGAGAACAGAGCTCAGCTCCTCAGTATCAAAGTCAAAGAAAGCAAGTTTGGTCTTTGATAGTTCCTAATGTCGGTAACAGACATGGATCAATCAAATATGCAGCCTCTTGAAAGTAAATAAATGGAACACCCTCTAATAAACCGTGTCCGGGAATACCCATCCCTCTACAAACTTTGCTCCTTCACAAATTACCCTTGAGTGAATAGAATGCGAATGACACCTCTGTTATATCTGAATAAGTAATTTTAAGAATAACAACCTTATAATCATCACTGAGAGGCGCATATCCTAGAATAACCTTAATGTTGCGGAAAGGATAAGGGACGGGAGAGAGTGAGACTGACACATTACCTAACAGAGGGGTTCCAAAGTTTCAACCGCTTACCAAATTGCAGAAAAAACAACCCATTACAAATTTACAACTCCCTAACAATCTGTATGATTTCCGAGGTTCTATAGAGAAGGGTGGGTTTCCTTAATGTGAGAGTTTCACGAATTGTAAACCTACTTCCTCTTAAAGATCAGAATTTTTGCAGTCGTGGCTTCCAACTCACAGATACCGTATTTATGTGTTCAGTGTGCGCGCGCGTGTGGTGGTAGTCTGGTAGAGCCTGTCTACTACTACACATCTAGTAGGAAAGCTTAAGTGATCACTTATAAACTACGCAAATTCAGTTTATTCTATCAATGTGTCCATCATTGTTAGGATGTTTAATATTTAATAAAGATATAATAGCATGTGAATTTTACAGATATATTCCGTATTATTTTTGAAAAACATATCATTTCTCACTATTTTTTTCATGGTTTTTTGTATATTTATCGGAATCATCCAAAAAACAATATCATCAATTTTTGACGTAATCTTAGCCGTGTTAAAAAGGATACAAATTTGGAATAAATGATTTGTAGTGCAATTAATTTGAGAGTGTCACAAGTTGGGATTAATAATAGAAGACCGAGTAAACATGACTAGCAAAAGCGACCGAAACCAGGGCGCAGTCCTCCCCTAACTTAACTCCTCTTTTCCAATATGATACGAGTGCGATCCATAGCAAAATGTCCCACATTGGTCCAAAGAGACTTGAGTGGGTGATGCATGTATTGCAATGTTTGCCCGGGGCTCGAAGGTTGTAGCGCAAAGTCAACAGGCAAGGGCACTAGGGTACAAACCGTGGTGGATTGATACGATCCATTGCAAAATGTCTCACATTATTGGTCATCTAAGAGATTTGTATGAGACTTGTACTGGATAGTTCAACCAATATTCCACACTATACTGCGATATGCCTATATTACGAAAATGCATACGCACCCTAAAGCCAGGACATAGCAGAAACGCCTTGCAAATGAATCACTCATATCCAAGATGTTTATAGTTTCAAATCATCTTTTGCAGCACCTATTAGAAAATGAATCACTAATATCCTTCAAATCATCATCTGCAGCTCCAATTCGAAAATAAATCACATATATTTATGATTTCTCAACGAATTTACTGCTAGTATGTCATAATCAGTAGCTAGAACATACTCCGTATAAAGTAACCAAGTTAGATTACTTGTACCATATTATACTACTCAGCATGAAAGCACATTCATTCATATAATGGAATAGTAATTTAACAGATGTGCAGCAAGTTATCTAACTATGTTAACTCCAAGAATGACAGCGAGTGTCATATATACTGCAGAGGTGCGGCATATGTAACAGACACATTCATATAAGGTAATATATATGTTTATCCATTATATCATAAAACTTAAAACTAGTATACCTGCAGAATTCTAGGCATAAAAGGCTGATAGACTGCCAAAGAAAACTAAATAAAAGCTATGACAATACGCTAGGAATAATAAATCTCGCTAAGCAAACAGCAAGAGGAATGCGTAGCAGTTGACATATTTAAGGTTGGTTGACTAACAGCCAAAGGATCTTCCCAAAACCATTCGTAAAGACAATAGAGTAGTATCCACTCAATCATGGGAAAAACCTCAAATCGCGTGCTCCATATCCTTTGGACAACACCAAACTCTCCGAATACAGTTCTAGTTGTAAAGAGAAGCCAGTGAAACCTTTGTACTCCTGCACTTCACAACTGGCTATATTATACGACTTTTTCCCACAAATAAAATAGCCACCATCACTCTCACAAAAAAAAACCTTGCACTGTGAAAAAAAACTGAATACTTCATAACCATCCTGACTTGATTTTCCCGAGAACCTTAGAGTCCACGGCTCCTTTTTGTTGTCCTGATCTAGCACCCATATGCTGGAAGCAACCTCAGAAATTCTGAAAATCGCTAGTGATTCCCCAAGAAGAAACAGAAGCCTACATGAGCCGCTTTCGTCCCAACTAGATGGCAGTTCTACAAAGGCGAATTCTTCCTTATCAAAGTCAAAGGAACCAAGATGAGTTAATTCATTACTATCTTTATCAACATTTCCAAGCCAATATGCCACTCCTTTCAAGAAAACAGACATCACAATACCGTTCGGAAAACTGAAATTCCACCCATAATTTCTAACAGTCCATTGTTGATCACGGAGTCTATAAACTGCAACATACATTTTCCTAGGCTTTTCAATCACATCTTCCCACGCAACTGCAACAACTTTATAATCCTTACTAACACTAGCGTATCCAAACAGATAAACAGCAGTTGCGAGCAAAGATGGGGGAAATGGACAAGCGGGAATGACCAATGATTTACAAATACAAGGGTTCCACAATCTCAATTCATTCGGGATTGAATCAGGGGTGTCAGTTCTACGAACAAGGATCAACCCTGTAGACATAAAAATATGTCTTGTTGAAGTCAAAGTCGAAATGTTGACTCGTCAAATGAAATGTAAACTAATGTAATTAATTTGGACAAAATT
>VHZZ01002095.1:25631-39491 GCA_009801015.1 Silene noctiflora
ATGAACCCTACCAACACTCAATATCCCGGAAGATAATTAGACACCCCCAATCAGTAATAAAGAGCTCACCATTGATTGGGAAACACTGGTTGAGTAACTCAAAGAATACTACTGCCCAATTAAAACCACTGTACCGCAATGATTGGCAAAATCATAGAAGGATATGCACGTTTTAAATCCTTCCATGCAGATATGGAATTCTAGGGTTTTAAATTACCCAATTGAATTAAACTTTTTTGCAGAGATGCTTTGGTTTCTGAAAAAGTGAAGAAGTGGTAATAAGGAAACAGTGTGCTCTCAGCAGAGAGAGAAATGCTCTCAAAAAGAAGAGAGAGAGTGATTAAAAGATATTATAAAGCAATGAAGATAATGAAGAGAGAAATGTTACCCCAAATTTATTTTGTTGGTTGCTAAGAAGAGATTACACCAAGTCTTTTTCTCATATTGAATTCTTGCACCCTAGTTGTTTGTGGACTTGTCTTCTTGCTAAAGTCTCAATATTTAGTTGTTTGTCACCAATTTCTTACATGAAAACCCCCTTTCTATGTCAACCTTTGTTTGTTCATTGTGAATACTCATAGTTTGTGCCTAGTTTCACCTGTTGAGTCCTAATTTGTCATTAGTATCTAATTAGTAGTTGTCATTAGTTTAAAAATCGAGTAGTCTAGAGTTTAGTTTGGATTATAAATTGTTAATTTGATAGGGTAATTAGTATATTTAACGACACCTAGTTTATTGCTATCATCCACCAGCATGTCCTATTTACCTGACGTCATCTCATTCTATGTAGTTAACTAATAAGAAATTGTACTTGTATTTTTTTTATATAATATTTTAAGTATGGCTTATAAAGCCGTGCTAGTAGTATGTAAACATTTTCGGTATGGTTGCGATCCAAAAACGGTCTTCAATGAGAAAGAGGTAGAACAAAATTCACAAATTAAAGAAAACGTTCGCCTATATTGTTTATTTAAAATACTCAAATCCAGTTTAATTCAAATAACTAACAACAACTGTCGAGTTAAATATGGATTAAATTAGAATTAGAATTAGAATATGAATAAAAAATAATGATACTCGGTATATTTTAAAACCGGAGATCAAAATTTAAGAATGGTTGAATTGGGGTTTACAAAGTGGATCAAAATTGGCAAGGTATAAGTGGAGAAGAAATCCGATTGTGATATTTTTTTTTTTTTTGTTCAAATGAGCGCACTATGTCGCGGGTGAGAATCAAACCCCTAATTTCATGATCGGGGTAAGAGAGCTCTTACCACTTGAGCTAACTCTTGTTCTCATAAATCCGATTGTGATTTGATAAGGGTTATATGAATTGGAGTAAAAACTTTTAAGCAGCATAAGATATTCGATTATTCGGAGAAGGGTTATATGAATTGGAGTAAAAACTTTTAAGCAGCATAAGATATTCGATTATTCGGAGAAGTAGTGTTGCAAATAGTCGAGATGGGAATTAGGATTGTCGACGCGCAAATCCAACCGTACACAGATCGCGTATCCTACATCCACTCAAACACCCACATCTCTTCAGTCTTCACCACCTCCTTTTTCTATAAAATCCCCCCGCACATCTCTCATCTTCCTCCAATCAAATCCCCTCCTCAAAAAAGAAAAAGATAGAACTGGCAGACACCCAAGAGCTGGAGTCCTCAAACTCCTCGGTTTCGGTAGTGTTATCCCTGTATGAAGCCCTAAACTCACGTGACTCTCACGTCGTATCAACCCTCCTAGCACCTGACCTTGAGTGGTGGTTCCATGGTCCCCCGTCCCACCAGTTTCTGATGCACCTTCTCACTGGCTCACACCCATCAGACGCTCAACATCAACTCGCCTTCACTCCTCAGTCAATCGTCTCACTTGGATCCTCCCTCGTCCTCGCTGAAGGCTGCGATCGCACCCGTTCCATCTCCTGGGTTCACGCCTGGACCATCACTGATGGGATAATTACCCAGGTTAAGGAGTATTTCAATACCTCTGTTACCGTCACCCGTCTTGGTACCAAGTCTTCACACAGCCGCCGTTGTCAGCCGGTCTGGGAAAGTAGTGTTTCCAATCAGTTTGGGAAATCTTTACCCGGTTTGGTTTTAGCTCTCTAATTAATACGGACTAGTAATTTTAATTAAGTCAAGGGTCTGTGTCACTGTGTGTGTTTAAGGTAGTTTGATGGAGGGGAGAGGGGATACTTATTGGTCTTCCAATCTCTTCTACTATTATTCTGTAACCCCGTCTTTCTATAATAATGCAATTCAAACGTCTGCTTCTATTAATATTTTCTCCACTCTCTTTATATTTTGTTTTACTTTTCTTGTTATTTCTGGAGCTCTAATGAATGCTTGCATATGGCATCGCTTGAAGCAGCAATGAGCTCTAATAACCTTGCCTACCAACTCCGTTTGATTTCTACTTTGCCTTAAACATGAATTATCCAACACAATCTTAACTCATTTATCATCCAAATACTACGGAGTAGATAGATTAATCGCTAAGAGAAGATGAACCACAATAGCTCTCAATGGAAACTATGTTGTATTTTAACATACAATTGTCATTTTTTATGTCTTCGAGTTTAGGAAAACCACATGGGAACAATCTAGAAACAGTGGTAATAATGGAATTGCATATTACTTCAATCATGAGTAGATCATTTGATTCAGGTATGATATTCCACCAAAAGATATGGATTGACCCGAGTATATTTACATGTCTTCTGGTGGAATACAAGTATACAACAGATACGGACTATACATAGTGCATAAAGCATTGTTGGTACATAATATTCCTTCCAAGTTCCAACTCATGTCTATTCTTTTTATATTTTGAGCGTTGTACAAAAATAGCAGCTAGTCTTCCTTAAGACGACACTATATGTCTTAAAGCTTAAACGGGTCAAATATCACCCCCACTTAATTTATCCTCTATATTCTTCTGGCATGAGACCAAGAATTAAGTTTCAGTTCAAACCTAAAGATGACTCTATGTTTGGTTGGCTAAGCAGCTGACAACTTCCTGAATCACTTGCCAATATAAACTTCTGAGTTTTGACATCTTTTTAAATTAAAGAAATTACACTGTTCAGATTTCTCTTTTTTCATTCTTTTTTGATAGGGAAGCTCATTGTTAGTCTGTTGTTTCCATATAATATTATACCCAAGTACTTATGGGTGACTAAATTCTTTGAACTACATAGAGCATAGGTAAGTGTAAAATGGTGTGAGTTTTTTACGGTATGCCTAGGTTGGAGCGAATCTGGTAACATAGGGTATGGCAGTAGATGTATGGTTGGGTTTAGTTTCTTTTGAACTTTTTGATCTCATCTACCTCCCCCTTACCCCCTTTCCTAAACTCACTCTAATGAGAGAAACAGAAAAGCAGTAACCAAATTAGGCATGTAACTATTTATCTTTGATTCTGCCTTCTGAATGCGGGGTAATTTTTCTTTGCTCATTGCTGCTTCGAACAACCTTTGATATGCAGGCTATATTATTGAGATGCATATGCATAACTATGGACGACTAGGCATTCTTTGTGGCAACTGATGCTTTTCTGTTCCTGCGTTTGCTCAGAATGCTTGATTAACCAAACATGCCTTCAGCTCTGCGCTGTGGACTTTTACGGATTCAGGGTTATTTCATTGGCTGACTTATTCAATAATTGTCGAAATTACTTCATATTTTACCATATTTGACTCATGTCTCATCATTTGCAGATGATTGTACATGGTACAACATATAGTTTACTCAAGGACACTGATGAGTTGGGTGCGATCATACCAGCACTAATGCACCAGATCCCATCACGGCCATACTTGCACAAGGACACTTAGACCATCCCCAAGCAAAGGTCGTGCTAACTAGGTCGCGACCCGGTTTTACTCTTAATCCCAATTTATTTATCCTGACCTACTTTCACCCTCCCAAGCAGAAGGTCGCGACCTAGGTCATCAACCCAATCATTTCCCACATTCTCTACCCCACTACACAACATTCTCAATCATTTCCCACATTCTCTACCATTTCATTTATTTTAATGTAATTAATTCTTTCAACCAATAACATTTTGACACATAGTAGGTCAATAAGGAGGTCAATTTGATCAACCTTGGTCACAAATTGACCTCCATTGGTCACATATTAATCCCTCCTAATTGTGTAATTAAGGTGACCAAGCAAGGTCATGACCTAGCAATTGACCTTGCTTGGGGATGGTCTTATGAATTGATGAAGTTACAGAGATATGTTGAGAATTCAACTCGATCTCCCTTATCTGAGAGACTCTTAGCTTTTGAAAGTTTTGTGTGTGTACTTGCCAAGCTGAAGAGAGCTGAGACAATGTCAGGCTGATTTAGTTAACTTTTCCTCAGGTGTTGCTGCAGCCTGCAGCTAAACATTGCTGTGTTAACCGGTTGTCAGATGGCAGTGTTAGCTCTGAGGCAAGACCTAGAGTCTAAGAATGCTTCATTTGCTTATTGAGAACTTTGTAAATACACACAACACACCTGCAGTTGAAGCACGTAATTCTGAATTACACAAGATCCTGGAGGCTTTTAGCTAAAGGGATTATGTTATCTCTACAGGTTCATAAATTTTTGGTTGACTTTATCGAAACTCTCAATGCAGCTGGCGGTACTTCGAGCAAGTAATTTGCAAATTAAAGTATCTGAGTTGTTTTGTTTATGGGAATTGTTCAGTTGGTTTTTCTATCCACACATTGTATACACTAATTTGGCATTCACATGTCAACCACAGCCGTTTATCGTCTGAAAACAAAAGCTACAGTAAATTGCTTGAACGTGAGACTGTCTTCCATATGTCTGCAAAGGAGTGAAAGAATGGTATCGAGAGCTTGATAACTGATGTGGCTACAGAGCTGGAAGATATGCTGCTTGTGAGGGAGAGTGGGATGTTGCTAATTTCATATTTCACCACCTTTTAAGGGTTCACCCTGAGGGTTTACTGCCAATGGATAAAACTGTTGGTTCAGTTCACTGATTCGGAAAGAAAATCAAAGTTCTGATTCCCAAAAATGTACTTTGGCCAATAGTCTTTCAAAGACCCTCTCAAGTGGACAGTTGAGATGTGTGATGCTATCTCCTGTTCAAACAAGGTCAGACCATTTCTGTACAAGTACAAATGCTTTATTTCCAGAGGTGGTTTATGACTTTAAGACTGAAGGTTTTTACCCGTGTTGGATATTCTGAAACTCTTTGATGATTGCCGTCTTGTGAGAATGGTATAGAGAGCTTTAAGAACCCTGGTACGATGATAAACATGATTTGGTTACCTCATCTTTCATTGCCATGGATTCCAGAAGCTTAGCATATATAATATCATATCTTGCATTCGGTTGTTCAATGTTGGTCCTTTTCACTAAATTAACTGCATCCATTGCTATTCGCAATCTGACAGGAGCTTCTGGTGACTGCCTCAACTTTCTTATGAAAGATTTAGTTGGCCGTCTAAGGCATATGGACTCTGAGACATGTAAGAATCTACTTTCACTCTTGAAAGACAATGGAATGCATGAGAAATCTTTGCGTTCGCTACCTAAGTCTGGAATGCCAAAAGTTGGGTCCATGTTGGATGATTTTCTCCGGGTTACAGGGATGGAGGTCAAAGGATGGTTGAATGGCAGAATCAGTCTGTTAGTGTTGGATATCAGGACACTGGATTGCATGTTTACAAGGATGGCAGAATCAGTCTGTTTCAGTTACCCAGGTATTTTCAGAGTACGCTATGCCGTTTTATGTTTGACTTGATATTTCGTATGATGCGTTTTCTTTTTCCTTTACTCGGCCTACCCCATATTGACTCTTGATTACTTTTCACTTTTTCAGTCTCTTGGGCCAACCTTTCTGATTTTAAAGTAGGTGATACAATCAAAAACAGCAAAATGTTTTAGTGGCTAAAAGGCTCCCGCCAATTGTGAGTTAAAGGTAATAGCAATGGTAGTTTCAACAACCTTTTTCCATTGCCACGTAAGCATACATTATCATATACTCCCTTCGTCCCTAATCATTTATTTTTACATTTTTAATTCTTTATGAGGGGTATTTTAATCAAAGTAATCGAATGGCTAACCATGCTCTTCAGCAAGATTTGGAGGAGCAACAAGATGCCATCGGCTTGGAGGAGAAGCACTCTTGTCCCTTTGTATAAGAATAAAGGTGATGTCCAAGAGTGTTCCAAATGCCAGGGAATTAAACTTATGAGTCATACGATGAAATTATGGGAGCAGATAATCGAGCAAAGGCTTAGGAAATGCGTAGACATCTTGGATAATCATTTTGGATTTATGCCGGAGAGATCGACTATGGATGCAATTTTTATTATGAGACAGTTCATGAAACACCATCGGGATAAGAAGAAAAAGACCTGCATATGGTTTTTATTGACTTGGAAAAGGCATATGACAGGGTACCGAGAGGAGTACTTTGGTGGGATTTGGTGAGAAAGGGTGTGTCTCGAAAATATATTGACCTCACAAAAGACATGTATGAGGGGGCGAGTGCTAGTGTTCACACTAATGTGAGGAGAACGGAAGAATTTCCCATTATCATTGGGGTGCATCAAGGTTCCGCACTTAGTCGTTTTCTCTTTGCTATAGTTATGGATGAGTTGACAAGGGATATTCAGGATGACATCCCTTGGTATATGATGTTTGCGGATGATATTGTGTTGATTGATGAGACGAAAGAGGGGGTTGAGAGAAAGTTGGAATTGTGGAGGGAGGCATACTTTGGAGACTCGTGGGTTTAGGCTAAGTAGGAGTCAGACCGAGTATTTGAGGTGTCAGTTCAGTAACCCGGCGGGATCAAGATCGACAGAGGTGGGAAGTATTATTTTCGATGGAAATGTTGTTCAGGGGTCAGCTTTCTTTAGATATCTAGAATCTATTATTCAAAAAGGTTAGACAGAGATGTGACTCATAGAATTACAGCGGGATGGTTGAGGTTTTTATGCGATAAAGATATGCCCCATAGATTAAAGGAAAAATTCCATCGCACGACGATTAGGCCTGTTTACTTTACGGCTACGAGTGTTGGGCCGTGAAACATTGTCACATTCAAAAGATGAGTGTGGCGGAGATGCGTATGTTGAGGTGGATGTGCGACCACACAAGGAAAAATTGATTAAGAAATGAGGTGATTAGGGAAAAGATGAAAGTGGCGCCAATAGAGGATAAGATGGTGGAAAATCGACTAAGATGGTTTGGCCATGTGAGAAGCAGACCTATGGACGCACCAGTAAGGAGGCCGGGGGAACAGAAAAGGGTGTTAGGGGTGGAGGGAAACCAAAACAGACATGGCTGAGAGTTATAGAGCACGATATGAGATTTCTCGGGTTTGATGAGGGGATGTTGACGGAGAGGGCACAATGGAGGGAAATGATACACGTGGATTTTTAGTTTTTGATGTTATTTGAAATATTTAATGTTTTTATTTAGTTTTTAAAAATTTATTTGCTCTTTTCGGATTTAGTACAAATTTTTACCAACAACTTTTTATATATTAATACTTGTTTCACTTTTAAGGTATTCCGGACCCTTATGTTTTACTTCGATTTTCAAAATCGTTTTAATCTTTATTCTCGATTCAAATTCTATGTTTTATAAAAGAAATCCGGACTTAGATTTTAAAACCTATACGGCTATCTTGACTTTTGTATTATATTTCACCCCCCTTTTGTTTTTCACTTTTCCTTTTCTATATTTTCGCATTTTGAGGTGTGCGTTAACCTATGAACGGTTCTAAAGGATGATTCATGTCAGCCGAGCCCAAACCATTTTGGGATTAAGGCTCTGATGTTGTTGTTGTAAACAAATGATTTGGAAGGAGAGAGCAGATGATAATGTCGAATACCTTTGTCGGAATTAGGCAATTTGCTTGACAGAGAGCTGGATAGTTATAGTTTAATTATGCTTTTATTCTATAAACCCTGCATTGTTTTCGCCATCATGAGTCTTGCAAGAAATTTTCTATGAATGTGGAATAAGTTAGACAATCATTTCCTCTGAAATGTCATCCGTGGTTTGCTTGATATTAGTGTGATACTCTGACGTGAATGAGAAAATAAGTATTATGTCAGTAGTCATTATTTTCCCCTACAATGGCGTGGGCGCAAGGCCCCTTCAAGACTTTGTATGTTTGCTTTGGATGTTGGATGTGATTACAATGTCAGCGCAATGAATCCCATAGATTGAAGATTATGTGGGAAATGAAAGGAAGGTAGAAGATTGGCATGTAATGGATGTGAACTGTGTCATCTACCCATGTATTCGATCATTTAGGCCATGTGCTTTTGGACTTAATCTTGGGTCAGTTCTACCCATGCAATCGATCATTAGGCCATCTGCTTTTGGAATTAATTTTGGTTCAGTTTAGTCCATATTGTTCTTCAAATAAATTAAGTTCAGAAGGTTCTTTTTAAAAGAACAGAACCATAATGGTATCTGCGGAGGTTGAATGTAAGCAATTGGCTCTACATCAAGTAATACACAGAGTACTCAATTATGCTCTCATACTTGTCATTCCTCTCCTTCCCTTATTACCCACTTAATTTATACTAGCTGAGGCTCATTAATTTTGGTTGTGATTACATTCCTCTAAACAGGCCTGGGTCACATATTGCACCAAGCTCTTCTTGTCCTTTATCCTCTAGCCTCTAGGGATCCTCGATATTTTGTTATTGCTGCTGTTTATCTACCGATGTAACGGTGTCGGCAACACCCATAATTTTCTGTGATGTTGTTGATCTTGTTTCAATTTAAGCTATCTGCATTTTGACTTTGCTTATTTCATTTGGCTTGGAGTGATTGGTTAAAAAAGAGCAGTGGACACGGCTTGGTTCAGTAAGCCAGCCAGCCAGCTTATTTTGGTGAGATTCAATTTGTGAACAATTATTCGTTACAGTTATTATCTAATAGTTGAAACCAAATGATTCTCTAAAACTTTAAATGGGGTGCTAGACCGAATGATGTTTTGTTATTTAAATTCCTTCTGATCTTATGTACGGGTGTATCTTCAGTTATCACCGTATGAAGCTAGGTTAGGGCCAAAAAAAAAAAAAACTATATGAAGCTAGGTCTTGGGTAATGTCTCTACTCTTTAGATAAGCTTTAACGGTCTAATAGAAGCAACCATTGTTAATTCTAAGTTCTAACCATTTTGGGGAATTTGAAAATCAGGGGTGCACTTGGATTGCTACAGCTTCAAAAGACAGGTCTTCTGCATGGGTAGTGACCAATAACTCACCAGGTTTCATATTTGCCTGCTGTTTCTACATCTTTTATTCTTGCTAAGTTTTGTTTATTCCTGGGATTTGATGCAAGTGACTCTGATTAAGAGGATCCAAAGATTCCAGGTGCTAACTCAGGGTGTGTGCTATGAATTGATAGGTGTATAGATTCTGTGTGGAGTCGACTTACCCAGTTAATCGTTAATCTTGGATGCCTGATTTCATCTAGATTTAGAATTACTGTTGAAATTGGTCATTGGTCTTACTGGCACATTTTTATGTTCCAAATAATGCTAATGCCTTTGATTCGACAAAGTGAGTGTATACATCATCAACAGTAATTTGGTTGGACATTTGTTATGATTCAAAGTTTAATCAGATTTATAGCACTCAGAATTGTGCAGTTTTTCTCCAATTTACGGAAAATGTCGTTTTCCACTCTACCAGGTTTCTTCATTTCTCAGCTATTCACCACTTCCACAAGTGACAAGCCTGCAATGTTCTGAATTCTGAGGTTTTTGTATAGTTACGTCTTTACTTAAAACTATACAATCTATTATCTATTTTTCATTCAGGTTTTCAAATCCTTATTGGAGTAAGTTTCAGTTATGAGATTAGTATCCGTTTCGCCCTCTGTGGCCTCTGACTGATCTATAGACTATAGGTTACTACTTACTGATTTTGACTGTAGAGATGATAAAAAAACTATCAGATGAATGCTCAGAAACCCTGTTAGTGCCGCTAACCCTGTACTGCCTTCAATTAGTTATTTGATGTGCATAATTTTCCAGACTAATTAATTGTTTTACTTACACAAATTTTCAACACATTATAACAGTACACAATTACACATTTAGCACGTGTATTCAAAGTAATCCCCTTTCTTTGGGTCACTTTGCGTTCTTTTCTGTTGTTTTCAGTTCTTGGTTATTATCCCGTCTTCTTGGTGTGAGTTATGAAGTAATTGGTCCCTTGTTTTTGGGAACTGGAAGAAGGGCAACTTGATTTCATTCCCATTGGAAATTATTTGTGTCCATTACGTTTGTTTTTTCTCCATTCCCATGGCTCTTCGGGGTTTCTTGAGGCCCATAGTCCAATCCGCTTGGCCCGTGCTTCTTTTTCCCACTGTTCATATTATCATTTGTTAGTTTAAAAATGCATAGGAGTTCATTGATGTCAAATTATCAGTTATAATGACTTCCTTACATTGACCAGCTCTGTCCGGCGGTCATAGGCTGCGTAGTGCCATGCAAGTCCTTTCTTGAGCATCATTTCCTGGTAATGAAAATGAACATACTCAGAGTTGATAAGACATACACAATTCAAAGGACTACTTAGGAAATCTTCGGGAAGGAGGAAGGGGCGCAATTGTAACCGAAGAGATCACTAGGAGTCTAGGACACTTCCATGGGCCTGAGTAAACCCGACAAAATCGATCCTACCAAAAAAGACGTAATAATAACACACCACTACACCAGAAATAGATGTAGACCAGACTCATCTCGATCTGAAGTGTTTAAGATACCCAAAATGGAACATCACAAAATGATCCAACATACAGTGGGCTCGAATGGCCTTTTGGCAGGTCTACGCCTGCAGCTGAACTATGCACTTTGTGATAGATATAGGGCTATAGGCAGAAGAGAAAATTACCTGTGCAAATATGCCATTGCAGTAAATGTCTCCTACACAGCGACCATAGCGGTCGTCTCCATAGACAAGAACTTGTAGGCATTTTCCTTGAAGGAGATTAGCTAGCGCCTCCTTTGCCTGCTGCCCATGAGGCATTGCACTTTCTGGTGCATCTATTCCCCTGAATTCTTTCCGTGGACATTAACAGTTGGTATATAGAACTTAAGAGTTTCTACATAAGGAGAAAACTCATGAATATTTCTTATACCTTAGTCTAATGCGGTACTTTCGAGCTAGAACCTCTTCATCATTGACATTGATGACCCTGTAATAGTAAGTGAAATACATGAAGTCCTAAAAAGTTATTGAATGGTTTTCAGCGAGCTTTAGTCAGAAAGATTTCAAACTAACCTGTAATTCTGGTCAATTATTCTTTTGTGCAGTGCATCTGCCTTGACATAATCTCTTACAGCACGCGCCTTTGCTCTTTCGACTGCTGCAACCTGTACTTCTCTAGGAACTGAAGATGATTCACGAGGATCTTTGGTACTTACATATACAGTCACAGTATCTCCATCTGCCACTGCCTTAACATCCACCTGTACACATCCAAATTTAGTTTTGTTTATTTTCAGGTCAAACTTGCCAGCTTAACTAAGAGGACAGTCACTGAGACAAGAACAGCGAAGAGCAAGGATCCTACCGGAAGTGTATGGAGTTCATACTTCACACCATCAGGCAACGAAGAAGGCACCCCAGTTGAGGTTTCGACAAGTGTTTGTGGATGAGGAAGACCATAGAAGGCAAGTAATCCCTATTCAAGAAGTAACCTGAATTAGACTTTTCCCTCTGTACATCAATTGGAGTCAAACACACACTATTCTTCGACTTTTGACTATGATGGGGGTAAAGCAATTACTCCTAAATAGGCTACACCTTCTGTGTTATGAAACAAGAGTCGGTTGATACAATTCTCTACGTAATTTTCATCATGAATCTTTAGGAAGAAACCTGTTTGTGTTTCCAATACTTGAGTAAAGTTTCATATAGCGGTTTTATCGTGCCATAGATGGAGTGTTCAAGGCAATAGAATAATGTTGCTTTACATGTTTATTGTCCACCTAGTTTAATTGTTGAAAATGAGTGCATTTGTGTGTTGGATTACCTCAACGTCTGCTTTCTGGTGATTTTTCAAGGTCTGAACAATGAGCCTTGCAGCATCTTCAGGGGTTCTAGGTGGGGGCTTTGCTTCTTTCCACGCCGGTATAAGCTTCTTATACCTGATATATAAGTATCATTTTAGGAAAACTGTAAGTAGTTCATTTCCGTCGTTCTATATGGATCATTGAGCTCCAGGATTAAGACTCGGGAAAAGACAACTCTATCCTAGGAGAGGTAACATTTCAAATTTCAGCTCTAGCTTTGAAAAGACTCTTAGGGGGGCCACGAACATAAACAATTCTTCAGGATCTTTGCAATATATATCATGTTAAAACTGGAATATTATGTTATGATCCACGTATCCAAGATCCGATTTTGGCTATCATCAGTGATTTTGATGGTGTAGTAGGAAAAACACACTTACCAGTTAGCTTGAGCTTTCTTAGAGGATACAACATGTTTAGTGAGCTCATCAGGTACCTGGGGGAAAAAAATGATGAAAACAATTGTCTTACTAAACTGAAAATTCTATACAGGAGACTGAAATTGTGTGAAATGTAAAAAAGAATAAAACCTGGGAAGTGGCCTCAAAGTGGAGGAGATCGCGGGCGAGGGCAGAGACACCGACAGTCTGGGAAGAAACGCCATGAGGACCGAGTTGGGCGGATTCAGTTGTAGAAGGCTGGCAACAATTTTTGTATAAATATCTCAGGGCATTTCCCATGTTTGGTTAAGTTTTAGCAGGGAAAATAGAGAAAAGTGAAATAATGTAGGAGAAAACAAAGAGAAAGGAAAGTAAGAGTAGTATGGATATTGATTGTGATTGGTGGGAAGAAAAGTATGTGATCTACTTACTCTCCGTGGGTGGATTTGGTATTTCACAGGAAGAGTCAATCAAGTATGACAGGGTGATGACTGATGATTGGGGACAGTATTTGTCAATATGTCTTTGTTTGATTTGCTGTATTTACGACTGTATCCTTGGCCGACGAACATCTGTTTGCTTGTTACCTGATGTAAACTGCGGGGCTTAAATTACTTGGAATCATCCCTTTACTTGCAAATGTAGTTTACGCGTGACAATGGGAACTCATACCAAATACGCAACGTTGGCCAATGCAAATCAAACATCCACCATTTTCATTACCGATCCACATCACACTGTTGTGGGAGCGTTTTCTGGAAACAGGGACAATTGTGCATGTTCCTCTTTTATGTCAACGCCCCACTAATGCTACTGATTTTAATATTCTAGTTTTTGGCTATTTCTAGATTAAAAAAAGAGGAGGTGACTAATTATTAAATATAGGATTGCCTTTATGGGTGTTCAACCCGTTTGGCAAAGCAGGAATACCCTATGAAAACTCTTTATATATGTTTTAACGCAAAGAAATTTGCGTCCAGTATACTTGCGCACTGATTAAATGTATTAGTTTTGTTCATCCCATGCAAGGTCCAATTTTTACAAATAGGATCCTACACCCTGTTGTATAGTAGCATTATACAACAGACTCATATATTATATATTAAACCATTTAAAGCTCAATAAAAATAAAAAAAATCTACACATCTCCTTTTCCTCTATTTCTCTTCCCTGTTCAGTCGACAAACTCTCCTCTTTCACTTCTCTAAATTTCTCTTAAACGATAAACGACAAACCTTCCTTCTCCCTTATTTTGGTTCTAAAATGGTGAAACGGAAACAATTGACATCATCATCAAGGGGAAAAACGCATTTAACAATATTTTGGGGAACGAGAAACAATTTACATTATCATCAAGAGGGAAAAATGCATCTAACAATACTTTGAGGTAAA
>VHZZ01002096.1:16042-32043 GCA_009801015.1 Silene noctiflora
TGTCAGTGGTCTCATCCAAATGCATAGCATTCTGCAGGAATGCTTTTTCTTCTGTTGTTGGTTCCTGCACACCAGCATTCCCCTCCCCTACAGCATCATTCGCAGTCACTCTTGTATCATACGGCTGATTTATATCTTTTCTATCTTGATTCACAATGGTTTACTGACATAACTGATATTTTGCAGTATCTTTCTCAATTAACAATATGGGGAAAGCGAGTTTTCGAGCTGTACGCTGTATTATTCTCTGTGAGCATAGTTTGGCTATATGCGCACCTTGTCACACTGGGAGGAGCATATACCTATGCAGCACCTATGACGCAATTATCGTGTCGCAGTGACCGCGCTGGACTCATAAGCGGAGCTCCATGGTAAGTGCTCTATCCCTTTCTTTTTGTATCTTATTTATGTTCAGTTGCTCATTTGAAACAATTCTGAACCTGAAACGCTTGAGAGTGCATCAACAAGTGTTTTCCTTCCTTTCTTGTAAACTATCTCAACCTTAATTTAGCTAACCATTTCTGAGTGAAGAAGATTAGTGACCCTTTGATCCAAGAGGTGCTTGAGGCTTGGTGATCAGTAGGTGACTAGTCGTCCTTCTTCACTAACACCACGGGAGAAGCATAGGGGCTAGTACTATGCCTAACTACTCTGTTCTCCATTAGTTCCTTGGTTAAAGACTCAATAATGTCCTTTTGCACCACTGGGGATGTATATGGTTTCATATTTACAGGCTCATTCCCTGGTTTGAGTATGATCCTATGTGATCATTCCTTGGTGACTCATCATTCTTATCTCCCTCCTTTCATAAACTGCCTTCCCTCCAGTTTTAAACCATGATCATGCACGCCAAAAGCACCTTCGACTTCCTTCTGAATCATGTTTAGCACAATCCCAGGGTGGTCTCAAATATTTATTTGTGGAAAATGTATCTTTGCAGGATAAAAGTTCCATATCCTTTTCAATGGGGACTCCCCACATTTGATTTGGGCGAAGCTTTCGCTATGATGTTTGCTTCCTTTGTTGCTATTGTAGAGGTATGTGTTTGTTTACCTGTAGTTTTGCAGTTCTTGGCAATAATAGTGCTAACACATTGAGAATCTTCATTGCTAAGAATGTTGCTTGTTGAATATGTATGCAGTCCACTGGGGCATTCATTGCAGTTTCCAGGTCAGCCGGTGCAACAATGATACCGCCTTCTGTTCTTAGCCGTGGTGTTGGCTGGCAGGTTTGTCCCTAAAGACCTTCTTTTGCTTCCCATTTTGGGTTGTTAGTCTGTATAATTGGCTAGTCGCTTGTTTCGGTATACCTCTTTGAGAACTACTCCGTATTTGTGAAGAATATTGACTGATGTGTATAAAGTCAATATACGTCAATTAGAGTTGGTTTAGAATTAGGAAAAGCTAAGCCTAACTAACTTAGGTGTATATACCTTACTCATTGTAACAACCTAACTACTTCTCTAATAACAGAGTAACAATTATATTCTATCATTAATATTCTCTCCAATCCAACATCAGAAATATTCATCATCTAACAAAGATCATTAATGAAGATTAATCAATTACAATCAACTTCATATGGTATCAGTTAAAGTTGAGGTTCGATTCTGCAATTTTGTATCAAATTCCGCCATAATCCAATTTTGGTTCGCTTACTGCGATTCTTTATTAGTTTTTTCATCTCGTCTATCCTTAATTCTTCGATAGATTTGATTGTTTCTTGAAATCAATATGCCTGATATAATTGAGAATTCTGCTGAAAACAGTACATATTCTTTCTATAATGAGCCATTGTTTTTGTCTTCAACTGATGAACCAAATTTACGGTTGATTGATTACAATTTCAATGGTTCGAATTTCCTCTCCTGGAAGCGAGACACTTATGTTGCTTTTATCTCTAAGAATAAGGAAGGTTTCATTGATGGATCATTGAAACTTCCTGATAAAACGAACAAGAAATTCCATCAATTGGTTCGATGTGACTTGTTAGTTATGCGTGATCCTGGGATTAAGGCTAGTTTTTCATATGTGCGTTCAGCAAAAGAACTTTAGGATGAGTTGATTGAACGATAAGGAGAAACTAATGCTATAGAAATATATCAAATTCGCAAGGAGTTAATCTCAATTTCTCAGGCTAATACATCTCTTGTTGAATATAGTAACTTGAAAAGAAATTGGGAAAATCTCAAGTCTTGATCCGGTTCCAACCTGTTCCTGCGGTGCCGTCAGTTCTTGTGCTTGTCAATTGCTGAAAAGACTCTTGGATAGAGACACTAAGGCTAAATTGATTCAATTCCTCATGGGGTTGAATAATAGTTATGAGCAGGTCAAGACAAACATTCTATCAACAGAACCTTTGCCTCAATTTAACAAAGCTCCTTTTCTTTTTTTTTTGGTTACAAAAATCGGGATTACCCCAGAAGTAAATATTACCGAATGCAAGAACAAATTAGATAGCATAGAAAGGAACGATTCTAGGCCATGAAACTCCTCCGATATCCTGTTGAAGAAGACAAAATAACTGAGCTGGAGTGTCGCTATGTTCCATGATGACGAGTTTTTGGGATTGAGTCACCCGAATTAGCTAGTCGGTCCGCACACCCATTTGCCTCCCTATCAATGTGATGTATCTCATCTTTCCAGGGCGACTCATTGAGAAAGCATTTACAAATCTGAACTAAATGTGTGTGAGCCATAGGAACATGGGAGTCTGATTCCAGTAGGCTAATCACTGCCTTCGAGTCGGTCTGTATGATATTCGGTTGAAAAAGCTCTTTAGCCATGAGTAAGCCTTGTCTTAGAGCCATTAGTTCTGCCCTTGTTACAGTTGCTATGCCCAGCTTCTCCGCAAAAACTCCAAGCATGTGACCCGATGACTCCCTCAAGACACCCCCCGGAGGCCCCCGCTCTTAGATTCCCTTTCAACGCACCGTCGATGTTAAGGACAATCCAGTCACTGGGAGGGTCTAACCAATGCACAAATACCTCTTTAATTTGTGTGTTTTTCTCGTTGGGTTGATCAATTCGACGGTCGATTCCCTTGCATTGCGAATCTTCCAGACCCCTTTCATCAAAAAGGTGTACAGTTGTACACATTCGTGTGAACATCCTCGCTTCTACCGAAGCCCGACAATTCCTCCATTTCCAAATCCACCAAACAACAATTGCAAAACATAGTTGGCCAAGATTCCATCCCCGCAAAATTGTCTACTGATAAATTGGAAACTACCCATTTTCCGAATCGAATTATTTCTCTCAGATTACAGATAAGAACTATAAAAACAGTAAGAACCATATTTGTTGTTGCATGTGCTCGAGCATGGCCTATTCATCAACTAGATATCGACAATGCTTTCTTGCAAGGATATCTAGATGAATAGGTTTACATGGTACCTCCGGAAGGCTATGATAAAGCTGAGAAAGGCCATGGCCAAGTTATGTAGACTGAAATGTTCTCTATAGGGTCTAAAGCAAGCATCTAGACCGTGGAATCTAGAGTTGACAAAATACCTCAAAAGCCTTGATGTAATTCAGTCTAAAGAAGATTACTCTATGTTCATAAGACAAAGATCTGATTCCTTCCTGGTAATTCTTATATATGTGGATGATGTACTAATAACAGGAAGCAATGAATCAGCAATCAAACTGGTAAAACAACAATTAGATGCAAAATTTACAATTAAAGATCAGGGATATATCATGTATTTTCTGGGTCTTGAAATTTCTAGGAATGACACAAGGGATTATGCTTAATCAAAGAAAATATATAGTAGATAACTAGATATAGTAAAAGAACTTGCTATGGAAAACTGTGCCAGTACAGAATTTCCAATGCCAAGGAGGTTGAAATTAAGCTTTGACCAAGGTGAATTACTTACTTCCTGGTCGCGCCTTATTGGAAGATTGCTCTATTTAAATCTTACCAGGCCATCTGTCCAGAATTTGAGCCAATTTATGTCACAACCTAGGCTTCCTCACCTAAATGCAGCCATACATGTGAAATATCTCAAAAGTACTGTAAATGTTTGGCTGTTTTACCCTGCTGGATCTGACGTAAAGTTGATAGCCTACAGTGATGGTGATTGGGCTCAATGTGGTTTTAGTAGTAGATCACTAAGTGGCTTCAGTGTGGGACCTGCATATGATTTCCTAACCAAGCCTAGGCTTCCTCACCTAAATGCAGCCATACATGTGAAATATTGACTAATGTGTATAAAGTCAATATAAGTCAATTAGAGTTGGTTTAGAATTTTGAAAAGCTAAGCCTAACTAAGTTAAGTATATATTATTCACTGTAACAACCTAACAACTTTTCTAATAACAGAATAACAAATGTAATTCTATCATTAATATTCTCTTTAGTTCAATATTACAATATATTCACCGTCTTCATCATTTTCAACAATAATGAAGATCATTGATGAAGATTAATCAATTAAGATCAGCTTCATGCTGAGGATTGATAAACAGTATATTTTTCTTATTTTTCTTTTGTGTTGACAGGGAGTTGGCATTTTGTTGTCCGGGTTGTTTGGAAGTGGCTCTGGCTCTTCTGTTTCCATGTAAGATAATGCTCCTCTCAATGAAAACAAGTATTTTAATTTTTTTTGTTTTGTAATTAAAAAGCATTTGTAAGGAAAGTGCTAACTTGATTTTACTACAGTGAGAATGCAGGGCTTTTAGCTCAAACCCGTGTTGGCAGTAGACGGGTTGTCCAAATCTCAGCGGCATTTATGCTATTCTTCTCCGTTCTTGGTGAGTACATTAAAAAGTTTTTTTTTGGGTAAATGAGTAGTATATATAATAATAACCATGAAGTACATAACCAATAGCCTATACATTTTGTAGAACTAGAATAAATTAGCAAACAAACTATGCTAATTAAACTAATCTACACATCCAACTATGATCTTTTTGATTTATAGGATAACTAATTTTGCTTTTTATTCTTCTCTTCACTTCTTCATTGATCTACTCTACCAGCTTAGTAGGACTGTCCACCTGAGCTAGCATTCTGCATCTGTTTCTTTGATTCCATACATAGTACCAGTTGGATGTTTGTATTAGAGCTAGTGTTTTCTTCCTCATTTTCGAACCATATCTGCCATTCATATTGCATATACTCTCTCTAATACTATACTGGCACCAGTTTTCAATATACTTGAGAACTGTTCTGCTGTAGACACAGTCCTGCATTGTATGCTTGTGAGTTTCAGGCTGTAGTTCACAGAAATAGCATTTGTACATTAAATAGTTGCTTTGAGTAATCGCATATAGAATGAAGAAGTTATATCTACAGTCTACTGCATCTCGCATTCTTGATTCTGAAATCACATTGTTTTGATATTTTAGGGAAATTTGGCGCAGTCTTTGCTTCAATTCCCGCCCCAATTTTTGCCGGCTTGTACTGCCTCTTCTTTGCCTATGTTGGTAAGTGTGGTGTGTTAGAGTTTCGGTTACAACTGACGAAATTACAAATGAGACGAAGTACAATAAATTACAATGACAAGTTACAAGAACGAAAATATTAATTCAATACTTGGATATCTATGTAGAGTCGTGACCGAGTAACTTTCCTCCAAGAATAATGACCCTATATGTGTCCCGGGTTACACAATTCCTTGTGAGATAAGGCTACTTGTATACACTTTAGATTTCGACCCACTAGAATTATAGAACAAGAGACAATGAAGTTTTAATGTACGTTTTCTGTTTTATTATTGAAGGAGAAATCTAAGAGTTTTTCATCTTTTTATCTAAACTCTAATGCACATGTATTTATATGTTATACATGTGAAAGTTGGATAGGTTTTGATTATCCACTTTCTTCCTATGCAAAAACTGTCAGACATAAACTAACATTATCAGTAATAATTGTCAAATCAATTTGAAGCACACAAAGCAAACTTAATGTAGCTTGTTTTGTCAAATGATTAATAACAGTTATCTGTCAAAACAATTTCGTCAAATCCCTTGATTTCCAATTTAAAATCAAATGTAAATATGTAAAAATTTAATGGGTACATTTACCAATACCCGGTAAAAATGACCCGACCATACCCGGTGTGACACTCGAATCGAGAACCCGAGTCGGGTCATGTAACCCGAATGACTCGATCGTTTGTGAACACAATAGTTTTAATAAATGTGATTATGTTTTAACCTTCCATTGGTTGAATTCCCCAAAAATGGGGTTTAATCAGGTTATTATTAATCAAGTTATTAATGATCAGGCTTTCAATTAATTAAGGGTTATGCTCAATATGGACATGATTTACTGTCCATAATTGATCATTTTACCCCTCCCACTTCAACATCCTTATTTTTCAATTTTCTCAACTCTTCCTCCACTTTTCACCATTTTCCCACTTTTGTTCAATTTTAAGCATAATAATTGTCATTTTTTTCAGGTTGTGTGGGATTAACCTTCCTACAGTTTTGCAATCTCAACAGCTTTCGTACAATATCTATTGTCGGCTGTTCCATTTTCCTGGGAATATCAATTCCCCAATACTTCAAAGCGTATGGAGCAATCCACGGCTTCGGTCCAGGTCATACAAGCGCTGGATGGGTATGTTTTATATTTTCAGTATTTTCTTTTTGTGTTATTATTATTTCGTCAAATAAAATTGTTGACATATTTAATATAGAAAACGATAATACGTAATAAAATTAAATGAAAGAAAAAATATATTTAATGTTTCGACTTTTGATCTTATTTCATGCAAGAAAAGTGCCGCATGGAATCATAAGCCCGTGCATTAGAAAAGGGAGCTCGCTCCTTACTTACTTTAGGAGGTTTAATGCCATTGTTTCGGGCAAGCCCTGCTCCTGATATGAATTCCGCCACCCATTTAAATTATAGCCCATTTTCGGGTATTATGTATGAAGTTCGTATTTGGTTCATAAGGCCTTACAAACCATTATTATTTCAGTCCTGAATTTGTGAAGCTTGTTTTACTTATCATTTCATTAGTCTAATCTTACCTCTAGCTCACCCACCGGCCACCGGCCACCTCACTATACTCTGTCACTCTAATGTTTACCTTTCTCTGCCACCCTCACATTTGCCCACCGCCCCCTTACATATCCGCCACCTCGCTCACCTCCCTACCACTACTGTCATGTGTTCAATAATAATTATTTAGGAATGGTTTATTAAATTTAAAATAATACAGAGTATTTAATTTCTTTGAGAATTATATTGTTCTTAATGCAACAATATCAAACAATTATTTTTATTGAGAAAGATTTTTTTTTTTTCTTATGCTTTAATTATATGGCCTTATTTTTTTGGGTTATGCTCTTTCATGTACATGATTTACTCAATCATGTACATGTTTTCCACAATTACTCTCATATTTTTTACCACTTTCACTATATTATCACCTTCTCTCCCATTTCTCTTTTTAAAAAAAAGTAACTCACAATCCCTTTCCTCACCAGTCCACAGCCTACTGCCACCACCCTCCACCGGTCACCGGACCACCCACACTGTCAATACACCATACAGTATATGAAAACCAAGATTATCTACCTTCAAGCAGAAATGAAAATCCCAAAATCAAAGTCCAGGGGCATAGGGACACGTAGAAATCATAGATATATTTCTCACAATTATGAAGCAGTGAACAAAAATTGATGTACACAATCATGAAAAATTACTCGCCCCACCCCCCTTCCGACAAGCCCTAATTGAGAAAGCCTAGATCCTAATGAAGAAAATCAATGCTAAATCAACTTACTTTAATCAATATTAATGTAATTTATTAATAAATGAAGTGATTTATTGTTTAATATGAGAATTGAGATTTATAATAGAAAATTTGGGAAGAAATTTGATTATGTTTTCACTACAAGAAAAATGGTTTTGTGCGACAAAACTTTTCGTCATCATTTGTGCGACAAAATCACAGTCATCATGGCTTCGACGCCGAAGGATTGACGCCCTTTCATTTTGTGCAACAACAATGCCTTTCATCGCCCATTAGACACTTTATGCAACGAGTTGTTGTCGTCACCTATTAGAAACTTTGTACAACGAATTGTTGTCGTCGCCCAAGATGCGTTTTTGTGCAACAAATTTTGTCGTTGCCCAATAGCTAGTTTGTGCTATGACATGTTTTTTCGTCGCCCATTAAACATTATCCAATAAATTAAAGGTATGCAATTTTCCAATTTAAAACCGCATTAAAGATGCTATTTGCAGTTATAGACGCAATAAGTAATTCCCGGCATGACTTATATAACCCATATTTCTTTTGGTCAGTTCATTTTAATGGAAAAGATGACTCTTAAAATTTAAAAATTAGCATTAATAAGGTTATTCTATACAGCAAGCTTATACATATTTGATGCACCTCATGAAACTTTAATAAACCTGTAACATTGCATCAATGTACTAGACTTCAGCAAAAAAGGTCTCAATGTTTCGGTGGTAAACCAAAAAGAGGCTCCAAATATGTAAAAGCAACCCCTTTCAACATCTCATTTGTCCAAAAAAATATCTGAAGGATCCACGACGCGTTTGTGTGATTTTGTTCTTAGCGTCCCCTCCTGTATTGAAAGTTGTAATATATCGTAAAGCAAAGTTTGATAGAGCATAAAACTGCAAATTAAGGTCATTTAAGAACTCTAGGTATTTAAGATGCTTTCTTCATGATTAAACTACAATTGACAATCAGTTATCGATGCACTACTCTTTTTGTTCCTAAAAGACTAAGCTACTGTGTTGCAAGTTTTTGTTCCTAAAAGCAACAAAAGACTAAGCTGCTGTCTTGTGAGTTTTTGTTCCTAAAAGACCAAGTTATTTTTTTTTGTCGTATTGTTGCAATTAAATAACTTGTCTACAACTTTATTGCTCTCGGCACCAAAGTAATTAGATGTAAAATAATATTACCTTTTCTTAGTAAAATAACTCGGAAATGGAGTAAAAAAAAAAGACAGAAGGAACAAGTCTTACTTCATTTCGTCAAACATTTTTTGCATCATCTCTAAGCTTTTCTCACGTTCAATTGCGTCTAAGCTGATTTTAGAGACCGATGCTGTCGCCCAAAACCAAATGGCGTTCACTCTCTAAATATTTAAACCGAACTTGTTCGATAAGTCTGATATGTGTTTGCCCATATTAGTCCGTGTTGCCCCCCAAACTAATTTTTCTTGTAGTGTTTGATGAATGAGGAAAGAGAGAATTTGGTTTAAGAGAAGGCTGAAGTATGGAAATATTATGAAAAAAACGTACATGATAGGGTAAAATGTGTACATGAAAGAGCACCTACGATCTTTTTATTTTGATATTTAACGGATGAAATCTGGTAATGCTATCTGAAATTAAATTTGTATTGAATTTGTAAGAGGCTTGTACCCTTAAAATATGTACGTTTTGTTTTTAAAACCCGGCGTAAATTCGATTAGTTTTTAATAATTGGAGAAATCAGATTTTATTATTTTTCAAGAGTGTTAATGTTTATCATACTTAAATTGGAGTGGAGTTGAATTGACAAAATTGCCTTGGTAGTTATGGTCATGTTTAAATTTATGAGAATCAAACACAACTCTTTAGATAACTTCTCTTTTATATATAGAGGATTAGTGAAACTCAAAACCCAATCGGATTATTGACTTTGACCATATTGTAAATAGGGTCAGCTTTGGGTATTAAATGGGTCAATAGTGAATCTGGTTTCAGTTTTTTAATTAAAAAAAAAAAAAAAAAAAAAAAGCTTTGGTATTATGTTCGTAAAAGCATTCTACTAGTAGTTGCAAATCTTCGTTTTAACCGAAACATTTTTTTTCATCCTTGAAAATGCAGTTTAATGATGTGGTGAATATCCCATTCTCATCCGAAGCGTTTGTTGCTGCGATCGTTGGATACTTCCTAGACAATACACTAAATCGGAACGATGAGACGGTCCGGAAAGACACAGGCAAGCACTGGTGGGATAAGTTCAGAACCCTCAACGGGGATGCAAGGAGCAAGGAATATTATTCACTACCCTTCAACCTGAACCAGAACTTCATTACCCTTCAACATGAACCAGAACCTCCTGTCTGATTAGAATGAAAGATTCAAGGGTAGAGAAGTAGTTATGAGGTACATAACAATAATAAATACAGCATAAGAAAGCCTGGATTGCCCGAACAAAGCGGACTCAAGCAAGATTTAAGTTTAGAACTGCAAGTTATTAATTAAAAGGTAAAGTAGCAAAATTGACATCAAGCAATTCGAATAGTTGGAGAAGATTTGTAACCTCATTGGACCTAATTCTTTTTAACAAAAGAGACGGCGAAAATGATCAAAGATGTACAGATTTGAAATTTTTCTAATTGGATATGAAGAGTCAAAAGGTACTCCGAGTTTGTTACTCTAGTGTTATTGTGCTTGGGCGGGAATTGAAAAGCCTGTTCCAACACGTGTTAAAAGCAGCGTCAACTAGTTTCTGTATTATAGTTTTGTATAGATAGATAGATTATGTGATTGTTTAATTTCCGAATTATGCCTAATGTTTTAATCTTTATGTTGTTTTCAAATTTTGTTATTGTTTGATATTAATTTTATAATAATTACCATAATTTCATCATGTTTGATGATCAAGTTTGAGAATTAGAATATCTTTATCAGAATGTTGATTTATCAGAAGGTAGTTCCCTTCCTTTGAGCGAGGGAAACACAATGAGTCGAGTTTGAGGCGACATTGCTTGGACCTTATTGCATTCAATATATATAGGGGGAGGTTAAGGATGTCGTGGACCTTATTGCATTCAATAGGGCGTCTATAACAGTGACATTGTCACGCCACAACCGTCAGTCTTATCGATAAGCTCTCCTCTTTCCTATTTTACATCTTACATCTATATGCCCATAATTATATTACCAAACATATGCGTTGATTTATCCATAATACTCTGTCGCTGTTTTTGCAACTCCTCATACTATATTTCCGACAATCTATTGACGGAGATATATCGAGTTTATTATCTTAAAAATAATGGAGTAGCACATATTGTGGACTAACATTTAGCTATGTGATGCTCTGTCAAATCGACAAAATACAAATTTATTTAAGTTGAACATAAACCTATTGTCTCAATGTTTCTTAACCTTTTAGTGGAACTTTATTTTTCGGATACATGGATTAAGAATTACCATGGTTGCATCCCCGTATGGCCGTATATATAAGAGAAGAAGATTGATAAGGAATTAATTTAAATCCCTTATCTGCTAAAAGAATAAGAATATTTCATAATTTTTCATCCAAAAAAACATCTTTTTAAATATGGTAGTTAATAACATTTAAGTACATAAACTAAATAAGGAAACTAATAGTTATAATAATTTATTCCATTAAACTATTAATTATAATACTTTAGTGGTCAATTGTGAGATTTGATTATCAGTGAATTGTGGCTTTTGTTGGAAAGTGGGATTTTGGGCATTTTGTGAAGCATAAGAAAAGTCTGAGTGGTTTCTCATTCCAGGATGGTATTGATTGTTGTTGAAAGCTTGTATAGCGGGATTTGAATCCCACACATCATATACTTGTTCCATGCAATTCACATCTCCCAACATCAAGGGACATTCATTGGGTGAATGCCCTTGATCACCATATAGCTCACAATAGAACAATTATTGTCTTGATGATGATGAATTGTTGTTAGAGTTTAGTAGAGCCACTTGTTTGAGTTCATCAATCATCTCCTTAACCTCCAAGTTGTTCACCGATTCGGCACTTGCTTTACCCTTTCTCTTATGGATCATTACTCCAATGGAATGCTCTTGATGCCATTTCCTCAATGAGTTCCCTAGCCGTTTTGTGATCAATCTTATCAAGAGCTCCCTTACCGGAATCGGAATCTAGGTTCATCTTCAACTCATTAGACAACCCCTCATAGAAATTGTTGATGAGTTCATCATCCCCAATTCCATGGTTTGGACATAGCCTTTGAAATATCCCTCCCATGCTTCATAAAGAGTCTCATCCTCTAGTTTTGTGAACCCTTGAAGTTCACTCTTGATTCTAGCTGTCCTTTGAGGTGGGAAGTACTTGTTTAGGAAGGCTTTTGAAACGTCATCCCAAGTCTTTAGAGAGTCGGGGCGCAACTTTTATGTCATTCCATGACACTTCCTCTCAAGGAGCGGGGGATTAACCTAAGGCGAATAGCATCATCCGATACATCATTTGCTTTGTACATGTCACAACTATCCAAGAAGTCATTGATATGTTCGTTGGGGTTTTCGGTTGCTCCCCCTCCAAATTGGTTTCCTTGGATTAGTTGCAACAATGTAGCCTTCAAATCAAAGTTGTTAGCTTGGATGGGTAGCTTCACTATACTTGGGTTAACCACCGTTTTATGGGCAAAACGGTCTCTCATGGGAACTGGTTCGGCCATTATGTTTTCCCCAAATATACCAAAGAGGTTCTCAAAATCTTCTTGTTGTATGGGTACTTCTTCTATAGGGTATTCTTCTACCCTACGATTCTCAATCCTTCTTCTTCTATTAGCGTTTAACCTTCTTGCGGTTGCTTCAATCTCATGATCAATCTTAATAAGTTGACCTCTACGGGATCGTCTACTCGTGCAAGTTGGCCTACACACTCAAGTAAAGGGTTAGTAAAACAAATGGCACACTAAGGTGCGCAAAATGGGACAATGATCTAGTCTAGACACTACTAAAATCTTCTAATATGCAATGGCTCCCCAGCAATGGCGCCAAGAGTTTATGTATTGTTTTAAAACCGCAAGTGCACGGTGTTGTTGTAGCACTTAGGGGTCGAATTCACGGGGAGCGATATGCAATACTAGAAAATTCAAGTAATTGTGCTTAGCTAAATCGACAAACATTGAGTTTGGTTTATGATACATGCTCATTAAACGTGATTCTCCTTTCTTTTTCTTACATATTAGTCCTTTCTTACACGGTTTATCGTGTCTTTACGTGCATTTTATATCCATATTGGGGTGACTTGATTCTTTGTGTAAAGCGTGTTTTTGGTAGTCTTTTAAAAAAAATTTGTAACTGTATGTTTGATTTTTGGATCGGTTTTACATTCTAAATTTCTTTTTGAAAATCACGGGTGCGTTTGAGGGATATTGTGTAAGCCAACATTTAGATGAAAATTCTTTAATTCTGTGAAAGATGCATGTTGACATATTACTAACTGCAAAATTGATATATATAAAGTATAATAATCTATGTATCTCGGTGAGAGTAATAAAAAATCTTAATATATTATCTCAAATAAGCTAAGTTGTTGTACATATATAATAAATGTTGATGTATCAAGTTAAATTGCACTATTTAGTTAAACATTATGAGTTATAATACAAATTTAATTGCGTCAATTATAAAATCAAAAACTCCATACCTCTTTTTCATCATTGGCTGGTTAGTAGTGACCTGCGAGGGTATTAACACTTGACAGGTTAGTACTTGATTGGATATGGGTGGCAGCAGCCTGACAGGGTTGATGATAGAGGTGTGAGGGGGTGAGAGTGTTAGTGATGGAAATGTATTTCTAGTTTTGTTTTTGAATGTTGATGCGTAGTGTAATATTACATTATTTTTTCTTTATTTTTTTACATTTTACTTTGCTTTTTTTTTTTTTTATGGTCCATTTGATGTATTTTCTTTTATGAGGCAATTGATTTGTTTGATCTTTTATTTTCTTTGTTTATATTATTTTTTTCCTCTTCCACTACAGTGCATTTTTTTGTTTGCAGTTATTTTTCTCTTCGCAATACAATACTTTTTCGTAATTGCTAAATCCTACACAAACTTTTACTAAATCCTACACATTTTGTCAATCTTTTCCAATCTTACCCTTCCTTTACAAAAAAAAAGGAAAACCCTAAACTACCAGCTTCTTCTCCCGACCTCCTCACCCGTCACCACCCATACCACCCTCCCAGCAACTCCATTTGCCCTTGCTCATCCCCCCTCCCCCGAGTCATCGACCAGGTCGCGCCCTCCCGCACATCTATCCAACCTCGTCCAATTAATTCATGCGAGTTGAATCAATGGTATATGTGCTTCAGTCGTAGTTGTACGTAGCCGGTTGTCTGTGGGCCCAATTATCGCCGTCTTGTCATCGAACCAACCCCCGTCCCCAGCCCTCCGAGTCGACCCAACTCCTTCTCGAGTACCTGCGCGTCGCGTCGAGTCGGTGGTGATCTAGGCCTAGAATCGTCGCCTGTGGTTTATGGCCCCAGATCATCGCCGTCGTTGGTGACCTATGAGGCCAGCGCTGTCACCGGTGGCTTGTGGGCCTCGTGATGTTGCCGGTGTTCCGTTACCCTGCTTTATCACAATCGCATGATGGTGTCCTACCTAGTCCGGTTGTGTGTTTGAAATGGGAGGGGTAAAGTCGGAAAAGACGGAAAATTTGTGTGGGATTAAGTAAAAGTTTGTGTAGGAAATAGCACATTTTGTAAATATTCTTGTAATATTTCATTTTTTTATTGTACGATAATTTAATTTTAGAAAAATTTCTTTTTATTACATTATGTAATCCTTATAATTGTATGCGGTGAAAGGTGGTTACATATTCCCAAAAAAAAAAAAAAAAAAAAAACTCTTTAGCATATTATAAGAATTGTATCCAATTTAAAGAAATTGATGATGTTTATTACAAAAAGTGGGAGTTGCATATATAAAAAATTTAAAATTAGGGTGATGTGATTTTTATTTTTCGTTGACTTATTATAACAATTAACGTTGGAATTTAAAATTTAGTCTGGATATTGATTTTGAATTTTAGTTTATTGTATATCGAAAATTAAAAACCCAAAATTTATTGTTTATTTTGCTATTCTTAATTTGCATTTAACATTTAAAAAATTCATTAGTTTCTTATAACTGCGTAAAATTAGAATGATGTAATTTTTATTTGTCTTTATCTTATTCTAACAATAAACATAGAAATTAAAATTTACTATGTATTTTAATTTTTGATTGTTGTTTAATATTTGAAAATTAAATAGGCTAAATTTTAATGTTTATTATGTTATTTATTTGCATTTAATGTTTAGAAATTCATTTTAGTTTTCTTTTTTCTTTCCAAAATCAGGAATGATGATGTGGCTTGATAAATTACTCTTAAATAGTTAAATGGTGAAATGTGGTGCTTTTGCTTGTCTTTTTATAATATTTATAGATAGTTAAATGGTGAAATGTGGTGCTTTTGCTTGTCTTTTTATAATATTTATAGACAATAATTGCACATTAGCTTGCATACCCCAAAACTTATTCTACCCCAAAGTCCTAAACAATTTTTTTGGAGATAAAAACATTATTGTGAGATTAATTAAAAGGAAATAATGTTTGATCTCAATAATTTGCCAACGGAGGAATATGAAAATACATCAATTATTAATACGCTTATTAGCATCCAAACTTCGTTTGTAGAAGCCATTGAATTTGATACATTTGTGGGTCAATCATTTCTGAGCGAAGAATAAGCGTTTGTTCAGTATCAAAATTATGCACGACATCACGGTTTCAGCATTCGTAAAGATCGTACATAAAACAAGGATGGTAAAATTGTAAGACGAGACTTCTTTTGTCATCGAGGTAGATGTCAACCACTAAAAGAAATCGATCCAAACAAGGAGCAAAGAAATATTATCGTTATTTTCGACGCATAAATTAACTCGTAATGTTATCCTTGAGTACTTCTATTCATTTAGCATTGTCCATGCTCAAGATCAATATTGTACGCGGTGTCGGATTGCTTTAATCAAGTATTGTCAATTTTCATAAATCATTACTATACGCGTATCCATTTGGTTTAATTTTAAGCTAACCTTTTAATGGATGTTTTTTTGTTGGTGCATAGACATTTTTAGCTGTAATGAAAAGGGCACCAAAAACAATATTAACAGATCAAGATCCATGAATGACGGAAGCAATAGCGCAAGAGTTTCCATTTACTAAACATTCTTTTTGCATATGGCATATAACATACAAGTTTAGTGGGTGGTTTGCATCTATTCTCCGTC
>VHZZ01002096.1:128122-139162 GCA_009801015.1 Silene noctiflora
TCTATGTAACATGCATGCAAAGAAAGACATAAAATAAAATAGTGAGTAGAAAATTCCTTACATTAGAGTGGGAAAATAATCACAACAACTATTGTAGTGTTATTGAATTTCTACGAACCTTGGCAAAATCCTCCAAGTACCCAAAGTAGAACACCTCCTAAGGATGCACCCAAGAACAAAGCCTCCAACTAGTATATGGTGTATTAACTAGATACACCAAATATTACCCTTAAATCTTACTAAAAATATATATTTACTAACACTTATTAGTAATATGAAAATATTAGATCTTTATGTTACTAACTCTTAGTAATAAGTATCTAATTATATTGAGAGATTTTAGAGAGATAAAATTTTACACATGCAAAAGTGAATGAATGAGAAATGAGTAACAATCACTCATTTAGGGGGTGGGTGGCGGGTTCGAAGAAGAGAAAGGGTGAGGTTGAGTGTCCAATGTTGCATGCTTTAATTGATTAGTTTGGATAAGAGGAAAAGTAGAAAATTGGGAAGAGAAAAGTGGAAGGCATGCTCAAGAGTAATAATTATGTTTAAAATATCCAATTTCCATTTACATTTACACACCCATTTTACTCTAAAATGGGTCCATATGGATTTTATAATATGTCTCACAAATTAATGTAAATGTTGCATTTTTATCATCTTTTATGATAAAAATGTTTCCCAATTATTTCCGTCTCATAACACTCATTATATGTACATCTACTCTACATATACATATAATATGTACTAACACTATTCGCATTAGATAGTCAGTACTAATTTAGTAATTAACAATTAGTTCCTAAAACCCGTCTCAATTAATTTATTATTCAATTATCGCATAATTAAATAATAAATTCCGTCGGCTCGAGTTCTAAACTCGATCTCTCTAAATTAACTCAATTTGACTAACTTTTAGTCAGTTAATCAAGGAACTAATTAGACTGCATCTCATACAGACGATTAGTTAATATTGGGGCTCGTTCCTATAGGTGTGACCTAAAGGGACCAGCTGAACACCGCCGTCACACGAAACTAACGTCAAACTCTAGTTAGCCAACCGTTACCGATATACGTTGATCAGCTGACAAGTATTTCCAATGAATATCCCGAGTATATTCCTTAAAATGAGATTTAATATGTACACGCACTATTGTGGAGGACACTCACTCCAACAGACGGAGCCTCGAAAGGGAATACGGGCCCTGCAGGGGCAGGGGGAATTTTTCGGGATTCGTCGGGTAACATTATTGATGCGTTTGCTGAATGATTGGGAGAGGCAACGGTGACAAGGGCCGAGCTGATGGCTTTACGGAGGGGGTTGATGATTGCGACAGAGAAGGCAGTACCCCAGCTAGACCTGGTAAAAGTAACCCGACCCGTTTGACCCGACCCGAAAAGGCTGACCCGAGACCCGAAATGACCCGAACTACATCACCCGAATGTGACCCGAAAACCCGAATTGACCCGACCCGACCCGGACATACCCGAGCTTTCTTGACCCGTAACTAACCCGACCCGAAAATGACCCGTTCTAAAACCACCTAACCCGAAAATGACCCGACAAAACATAACTCTAATTGAACCAAAAAGACATGAAAAGGCTTTTTCTCTCTTATTCATTGACCCGAAAATGACCCGACCCAAAATACCCCGACCCGCTTGACCCGAAACCGACCCGATTACAAACTCGAAATAGACCTTAAACCCGAAATGACCCGAGCCGACCCGAATTAACCCGAAATCAATGAATGACCTGAACTGACCCGACCCGAACCCGACCCGTTGACCCGTTTTGCCAGGTCTAACCCCAGCTTATAATACAAACGGACTCCATGACCATCATGGCTTTCATGGAGGATGAGTCGACAGTCCCGACAGCTCACAAACACCTAAATAAGATTTGTAAATCGTTTATCAGAGACTCGCTGGGAAGGGTCGAAATGCATCACACATATCGGGAAGCAAATAGGTGTGCCGATTGGCTTGCAAATTTGGGGGTACGTCAAGCTCAGCAACTAGTTCGATTTGATTTGTCGAATATTCCGAGTCCCCTTTTTGAGCTTGCTCAACAAGATGTGGGTGGTGTTGCGTGGCCTCGTCTAGTGTCGGGTCATGTTTCTTAGTGTAGTTGCTTAGTAGTTTTTCTGTTTTCTTTCTCATATACTTTGTTCTATGTTTGTGTATAACTCGCTTTTTTCCACCAAAAAAAAAACAAAAAACAGTTGTCATATTACAACCTTCTCTTCTACCTTAACCTCTCACAAACGATTAAAATATCGTTTATTTTGCTTCATCTACTTGTCATGTAACCCTGCCCGATATATTTTAATTTAGTTAATTGTGAAAGGGTGAAGGGAGAAAATTAAAAAGAGAATGTTAGTAGCATCCCTCTAAGTTACTTAGACTCACAAACAAAGAATTAAACCTGGCATAAGTAACCCGACCCGATTGACTCGACACGAAATGACCCGAACTACATCACCCGAATGTGACCCGAAAAACCGACCTGACCTGCCCGACCCGAACATGACCGAACTTTCTTGACCCGTGGCTGACCCGACCTGAAAATGACCCGTTCTGAAACCACCCAACCCAAAAATGACATGACAAAACATAACTCTAATTGAACCGAAAAGACTTGAAATGACTTTTTCTCTCTTATTCATTGACCCGAAAATGACCCGACCCAAAATAACTCGACTCGCTTGACCCGAAACTAACCCGACTAACAACCCGAGATAGACCCGAAACCCGAAATGACCCGAGTCGACCCGAATTAACCCGAAATCAATGAAAAACCCGAACTGATCCGACCCGAACCCGACTCATTGACCCGATTTGCCAGGTCTACAAAGAATGTCGATTAGGGATTATCCTTAAAAACGGGTCAACATTTCGGATCATGTAGAAATTTGACATATTTGACATGGTTTTAGCTTTGGCTATGAGAGCATCCACATTGAAGAGGATGAACTATCCTCTTAACACTCTCTTTCATCTAAGAGGATATCCTTTTCAATGTGAAAGCATCCTCTTTGAAGAGAAATAGGAAGACATCCTTCATTTATAGAGGATGTCCTTCTCTTGGCCCTTATGCCAAATAAGAGATATAAACGGTAGTGAGGTATAGTAAAAGGTGAAAAAAGAGAGGAAGTGACTATCCTCTTTGATGTAGGGAACAATAGTGGAAGAGGATGAAAATAATAAAAAGTGAGGTAAATAAAAGAGAAATTGATATGTCAAAATATTAGAGAGAAAGAGAAGAAATAAGAGGATTGAACCATCATCTTCAATGTACATATTCTGATGCATTATTCAAGTATTTAGTATTGGGTTTGGCTTTTCCACTTTTGGATTTTTTTATTTCTCCTTTAACTTTGAAATTGAGCGTCAAGTAGCCTTTGCAGATTGCACATTAAACAACCAATACAGGTAGCTTTACGCAGCATAAAATAAGGGCAACAAATGTGGAATATGAAGCATGGAATTGGAAGAATATCAACGCACCCCAATATAGATATGCATGGTCGGATTTCGAATGTAACCACCCTTTAGCTCCATTCTTGATAACACTTTGCCTAAATAATACGCAAATTCTACTCTAATAACCTTGTGTGTAGGATGAGAAAAAATTGACAATTTTATAGTAACAGCAAGTCTCCCTGAAGATGGACATATCCGTCACAAGTTGGGGATGAGTCAGGTAATATCCAAGTGGATAGTTTAGACAAAAGGAGAATGCTTAGAGAGTAGCATTCTACTTTTGTCTTATCTACCCACTTGGGTATTACTTGACCTGTCTTCAACTTGTGACGAATATGCCCGTCTTCAATGAAAATTTATGTTATAGTAAATACTGACCATTTTATAGTTAATAGTGACTTTTTTCTGACTATTTTTACAAAAATATTTCACTTTTTAATATAAAATGGTTAGTAAAGTGAACATTTTTTTGTCAAATTGTACTGGTAAGACGGTTATACCCTTAAATTACTGGAAATAAAATGACCCATTCATGTTTAAGATTATCTTAACTTTATACTTGTACACTCCACCTGAATAAAATAATGAATTATATATAAAAAAAGAAAATGATAGAAGTTAAAAAAGGAAATTAATCCTTAATATTGCTATTAATTACATCAATTTTTGTGCAGTTTGGTCTTAAATTCCTATATTAATACTAAATTTAGAAGGTTTTAACTCCTTCAATACAGCCCTAAAAGCTGTATTTAACATGAACCTATAAAAATAGGTTGCGAGACAGCGAGAAGACTTACGTTATGACAGTCTTAAATTAGACTAACTAAAACAAAATATACTCCCCCTCATATTATAAAATAAGAAATTCTAACACTATGAGACGATCTAACTTTGTAAAAAAATGATTTATTTTTTGTTAATAAATGAGTTATTTTTCTACCTAATGAACTGTTTCACGGAATAATTAGTGTACTCCTCCCTTTCTCAAATACCTTCTATTTATTTTTCACCATTTCAAAAGTGAGATTTCAGTATTATCCACATTTCTTTTACTATAATAAGTATATAATACCTTCACTTGTCTCACAAATTTAATATTACGAAAGTATTTTTAATTTGAATGTTTAATCATGTTATAAATTGCATAATTTTTGTATTTTAAAAAGCATTGAGAGCTAGAGGGAGCATATATATACTACTAATTGTACTTCTTATTTGAAAAGTTTTATTGCCATGCTCTTTTAAATCGAAATAAAGTTAAATGTAATTTTATATGACTTTAACTGAAATGAACTGAATTAAACCACATTTAACTAAACTTGTATGAATGAAATTGAATTAAACTGAACTTACAAGAGTCAAACTACTTTTGAATTTATAGATAGTAATATTAAGTCTACCTAATAAATTGAAATAAAGCATTAAAGCTCGATGGAACTTAGCTAGATTTATAAATATGAACCAAACTAAATTAAACTAAACAAGTATCCCTTGTGACAGACATATCCGTTACAAACTTGCGACGAGTCAAGTATTACTCATGTGAGTAGATAAGACAAAACATAATGTTATTCCATAGACATTCTACTTTTGTCTATCCACATGGATAATATTTGACTCGTCGCAAATAAAAATTTGTGCAAAAACTAGATCACCATTTGTGTTCAAAGTATGGACGTAAAAATTCAAAGAAAAGTGTAATTACACATGGGAAATGACAAAAGAAAGAGTATATCAGTAGCTCCACATCAAATCAACAACACAAGTGATAAAATTTCAGTAAAATTAAATAATTAGCAACACTGACATATGAAGTAGATGAAATAGAGAACAAAACTTCACATCCTATCTTATTTGTAGCCCGACTGACCTGAGCCTAAGACCAACCTTACCCTCTATCTCCTGGCTTTTTATGTCTACAACAAGAAGGAACCTTTCTTCTTTTTGACGCTAAAGGCCAAATTTCAAAACGAAAAAATAAAAAATAAAAAAAATTATTCATATAGAGTAATAGACGAACAAAGATATTTGGTACACACTAGATAAAATCACTTTTAGAGTTTTAAGTATGGTAAACGAGTCAATTAGAACGGGTTTGGATTGGATCAGTTTGGGTGTATCATATTGCCGGGTTAGTTGGGGCCGGATCGGGAGATTTCGAGTTTCGCGCATGTTGGTCGAGTCATTTTCAGGTCAAGGGGGTCTAATCATTTTCGAATCAATGATTAAAAGAGAAAAAAGTACGTTTTGGATAATTATCTATTTGTAGTTTTGTTTTAATGATCGATTTTAAGTCTTTTTGGGTAATTAAAGTTATGTTTTGTCGGGTCATTTTCAGGTTGAGCAGTTTCAGATCGAGTTATTTCGGGTCGCTCATTTAAGAGTCAACAAAGTTTGGGTCATGTTAAGGTCAGGCCGGGTCAATTTGGGATTCGTGTCACATTCAGGTGCTGTAGTTCGGCTTAGTTTCAGGTAGACCAGGTAAAATTGACCCGACCCAAATAACCTTACCCGAACCCACCCCCTACCCAACCAGAGGACTCGAATCTGACCCGAGACCCGAATGGACCCGACGCGAATGTTTTTTTATAGCATACCGATCGTTATCAAATAACGATAACAACCCACTCGAAAATGGCCTGAACCCGACATGACCCGACTCGACCCAAATTATTGCAAACTAGAACAATCCGGACCCAAATTGAACCGACCAGAGATTCACCCGTTTGCCAGGTCTAAGGGGTGAGTTCCTATCTTAGTCCACCAATTGCCCACATACTGTAACACCCTCATCTACCAAGGAGCCTTAACAAGACCTTCCCCAATAGATAGGGGCGTTACCGTCTCGGTTTCCCRAGGCAAGTAATAATCAAATGTCGATAATAGAACATTTAAAGTGTTTTACAAGCGATTACAAGATGAAACAAAAGAACATAGATACAACTCGTTAAACTATCATCTATATATATCTGAACCRTCGTGACTYGCGACACTCGTCCCTCCGACACCCAGCAAGACTCCAAAGACAAYCTGTCAAGACTGACTGCTCACCATACGGACCACGGCAGACACAACACAAAGAAACACAAGAGAACACCACACAGGGTCAGCACTATACCAACATACAACAATGGTAATAATAATCATACAAAGCACCACACAATTACATCTTCATCCCATACCACTCCACACCATATCACATCACTGACTACACACCTTGTAGCCCTGCCAGTGGGGGACCGCAGTCACACCCACCTAAGCCCCGCTCATCGCAACGAGCGCAAACCCTGTTCCTTAATGTGCACATCCCCTCTCGTGGCGGGTTCCACGGAGGGCGAATCAAGGGCGTGAAGTTACTCCCGCAAGTGACTCCACTCAGCCGAGGATGCACCTCGCAACACACCGATCACCGCATCCACCAACTCCACAGACAACCAACAACCATACATATACAATCATATAACAACAATACTAATCAATAGACAGTAACCGAACATTCCATCCACATGAATATCAACACAAGACAACTCAAAGTACAGTACTGAGTAGGGAAACCCTACCTCTAGCAAACCGCAGCGACCCCGCACGCAGCCTCACAGCGACCAACCATCATCGACATCCTATGACATATAATGACATCTAACACTATTACTACGCATATCACTAAACGACCAGCAATAAAGATGACAACCACTATATAGCATACCTATGCCAGCCTTCCGGCGACAAGACCGCTCCCTGACGAGCTCCCATCTCCCAAGGCGACGCATCTCCTCGTATCCTCAAAAGGGCGAGAACAGAAGGAGAACTGGCGAGGCGACGACTTCTAGGTTTAGGAAAACAGAAATGAAATGATTCAGGTTTTCTGAAATCGCGATATATATTTTATCGCTGAACACGACTTACTCGATCGAGTACCAACCTACTCGATCGAGTGCACCCTACTCGATCGAGTAACGAGGCTAGATCGAGTTACTAAATTACAACACTATCTACGAAGAACTAACCAAGACTCGGCAAGCACTAGGGTCAGTCAACGATAGTCAAATGCCCTATTGGGCGGGTATTATACATACCCATCAACCACTTTATCCTTCACCTAACAGATCTGCCTCCATGCCAAACTAGAACCTTGTTTTGGGCTTTTGGCTAATAGTTTTTTCAATTTTCACCTCTTATATAAATATTATGAATCCACTTTACCTAACTAATTGTGATCTTCCTTATTTGCAATCTACCACACATACTTAGAGCATGGTTATATTCCATAAGCTGGCATCAATAACATCTAACCCCTCATACTCCTTAGGGCTACAAACCTGCTCCAAAGCAACAAAGGAAGGCATTTTGGTAACCATTTCAAATAAATTTCTGCATATGGCATCAAGTTTATTAATCACAGTAACTGGAAGTATAAAAATCCTGGACCAATAACTCTAAATAGTTCTCAGAACAACATTAGCAAGAGTCAATCTGTCACTATAAGATAATTTTTTGGTCCCCAAGGCCTTATTCTTGCTTACCATCCTCTTAACTAATAAAGAGCGATCAAGAGTAGAAAATATTTTACGAATAATAATAACCCCCAAATATCTAAAAAGGAATTGTTGGAGAGTTATACCAAACATTCTTATTATTTCATTTTCTGTCACCATATCAACCTCATTCATATAAATGTTAGATTTTCGGATATTATTCATTTTTAAAGTAGAGGTCTGAGAGAAATTTAGCAAAGCTCTAAGTAGAATGAAGGTAGACGTGATGCCCCTATTCAAAATAATAAGAGATCATTAGAAAAAAATAAGTAGATTAGTCTACTACTCCTACACAAATAATGAAATATAAACTCATTTTTCTCCTACATCACACTAAGAATTCTAATGAGTTACTCTATATAGAATTAAGAGAATAAGAGGTAGAAGTGATACATTCCATTACCAGATTTATTATGCGAGGAGGAAACATCAAAACTTGTAGCATATCATGAACAAATTGTCATTCAATGGTATCATATCTTTCTGCTAGTCAATCTTCGGTTTAGCCTTAGGTGAACAAGATTTTTTATTATAGAATTTCACCAAATCCCGACAAACTAAGATATTCTCAACAATATCTCTTCCTTTAATGAATATACTCTGGTTATTACTTATAATCTATGGAAGCAGACACCCAATTATGCTACATAATAACTTAACAGTGCACTTGTAGATTATGTTACAAGTAATTAGACGGAATTAAGTCACTAACACAGAATAATCACCCTTAGGGATCAAGGTAGGTTAACGTAGTAGAATTTACCTGCTTCAATAATCTACTAGTGTCAAAAAAACTTCTTCACAACAACCACAATAGATTCACCTATAATGTGACAAGAGTGACTCTTTAAAGAATCTGCTACTAAACCCGAGCATAGGGGCTTCTGATCAGGTATAACCTTACAGATATCATAAATTTAAGAAGGTGTGATAGGTTTATCTAAGATCTCCCAATGCTTAGGCATAACAACTTTACCCTTCCTTACAATACCAACATGAACTACAAAAGTAACAAGTTGTTTCCTATAAAATTAATATAGAAATTCTCAAAGCCTTATTAATCTCATCAATACTAGTCCTCTTACATACATCCATATCATCAATTTGAAGTACTTTATTCTTTGCTCTTCTTATTTTAATGAAGGCATGAAAAAAGTTATATTTGAATCTCATTCATTAATCCACTAACATTTGGCTTTCTGACCCAGGAAGAGATTTCTTGTGTGTTCCAACATGTTATAATCCTTAGTCAAGCTCCTCTTTGTGTCTCTTAGGGTCAAGTTCATAGGATTATGTAGTTGAATTTGAGTATCTTCCAAATCTACCTTAGCTAAGTAAGTAGTCTTTTCTGTATCATGGAATTCATTCCTATTGAGTTTCCTCATCTCCAGCTTAAGCTTATTTAGCTTGATTACAACCTGATACATAATAGTCCCTACCATCCTTTTATTCTAACCCTTTTCTACAATAATAGCAAAATCAGGATCTAATGCCCACATATAATTTTTTTTTGGATGACCCTTTTATTTTATGATTTTCTTCACAAACAGATATAATGTAAGGACTATGATCATAATTAATAACCATTAGGTAAGAAACGAGCAAAAGAGTTTGAAAATTCAATCATTCATCAACACACTGTGCATTCAGTTAAACACTCTAGTTTGCGTCTCTTGATTGTTGTTCCATGTTAAAAAAAACCCTCCAATAGCTTTGAGATTGGCAACATGAATTCAATTAACATAGCTTTGTAAAGGTGTCATCTCAACCCAAGTAACTTGAGACCCAATCCTGACATCAGAGAATAGAACATTATTGACGTCCCCACACAACCATGGACCCTGACACCATTAACTATACTTCTGCAAATTCTACCACAAATTAATGACATTTTCTCCCGAACTCTGTTTAAACCATAAATTATAGTAATACAGAAACTTTTGTTCATCACCTTATCCTTTATTTAAAACGCAAGTAGTTTGATCAGTTTTATTCTTAATATCAATTTCAAACCCATTTGGCTTCCACAATAACCAGATCTTTCCACCTTATGCGTAAAATTATTTGTGCATATAGCCCAATATGCACAGATATTATTACGAACTTTATTCCATTTCTTACAATTAACTTTAGTCTCTAACAACCCAATTAACTCCACTTTATTATTATATAGAAACCACTTAATAACCCACTGTTTTATACGACTAATGAGACCCTAACATTCCAAAAGCCAATCCTATCCATTCTCATTAGGAGAGAAAATCACCTCTATCTTCTACTCATTGTCTATTTAATAGAAGCATTCAAAGCCTCAAGGAAACTCAAACCACCTAGAACAATTGAAGGACCTGATGGTTTCTGTTTAGCTAGAGATAACTAGAGTAGGAGAAGAGGACTGTAGAGAGTTGCCATTATCATTACCTTGTGAAGTTTTAATGTCAGTTTGCCCAAAATCAATCCTCTCAACCTTCTTTGGCAAAATTCTAACCCTAGTCCCAATCATATCAATTACCCAAATCATCGTAGGTTTTTAGACCTGCTTAACAGGTTCCTTAGGCTTATTATGTATATAAATCATTAAGTCCTATATCCTGACAATTTTTGCATTTGATAGACAACCAATTGTAATTTACCTTAACATCCTGTTCATTATATTTTCCATCAATGGAACTAATAATCTTTAGAAATTCTTGGATTACTTGCACTTCCTCCATTACCCTGACAAATCCCATCTAAATTTTATGAAACTGTAACACCCCGAAAAACAAGTAAGTAACTTGAAATAACTCTTTTATTAACAATAGATCAGACAACAGCGGAATTACGTACAAGAGCGTCACCGCCGTATTTCCCCTCCGGAAAGTACAAGGCTATTGACACGGCTGTCACAACCCTATCAAATTAAAGATAAACCCGAAAGATCTCTAACTAATGCAGCTAGGGAAGTCGGGGTCGAATCCACAGGGAGGCTATTGTATCTACTTGCTAAATTAAGTCTGTCAGATGTCACTGAATT
>VHZZ01002099.1:58033-80789 GCA_009801015.1 Silene noctiflora
TATATACAATTTTATACTAGTAAGTAAAAACATGTTTTTGAATTTTTTGAAAATTTTCAATTTTTATGGTTTTTATATAATGAATTCCCTCCCCAAACTTAAAATGTGACATTGTCCTCAATGGAACAAATGTAGGGAGGAATTAAAATACAATTAAATTATAAGAAAGGTAAGGAAATAAATTTATATACCATGGTGGTTATTAAGTGTCTCCACCAAACCTCTTCATTCAAACTTCATCACTTGACTACTCCCGATCCATGGCACTCAAGGCACGGAGAAGTCTATTGAAGGTTCTAGCAAAACCTTCAAACGGGCACAAGTACTGCCAAGCCAAAGTGATCTTCACTCGATCTCCTCTCCACCACCTTTTGTCATTCTTTCTCTTACTCTTTTGGGCACCATCTCTTGTGCCATTCATATTGGAACGGTGACTACGAGGTAAGGGGAGAGGCATCTTATAAACTTCATAAAATGAGGAATCCTCCTCATGGTCATCAAGATAAGGAGAAAGGTGAGGAATAGGAGGCGGAAAGTCAACTTCTCAACATTGAGGTTCACAATATCATCATTTTTATCCAAATTCTCTTGACTCTCCAAGTGAACTGAATCATCACCAAGGATAAGAGSTTCAATTTCTTCCAAGCTAGATTCTAAACTACAAATATTGTAGTTTTTCTCATGGATCCTTAACTCTCCCAATATGGCAAGCTCGAATTCGTCGACCTCCCTTTCCCAACTTTTAAGTTCTTCCCCACACTTTTCATTGAAACACACTTTCTCTTCTTCAAGATCATTGTCGTCATTCATCACATTTAAGTCCAAAGAAGGTGGAGAGTAGGCAAATGAAGGGTAAGCTTGAAAAGTATGTCCTTCTCCACCACATGATCCACAAGTTGATAAGAAGTCATCCTCATCACACATATCCATAGGAACGAAGGGAACATGTTGGGATTGAACAATATGCAAATCATGAAGAGGTAACGAGCCAACGTTCTTAGTCAAATCATGCAAAGAATGTACATCCGGGTTGCCTCTAGCTTGTGRACCTCTCCTAGGTATCGTCCTATCAAATCCCCAATCCTCWTCKGCTCTAGCCATTCTTTCAATCAAGTCATAAGCTTCTTCAACACTCATATCATCAAATTTTCCTCTAGAAGCTATGATGATCAACTCTCTATTATATGGAAGCAAGTTTTGAAAGAAGGTCAAGGTGGTTAGCCAAGTCGSGATTCCATGGTGGGGGCAATCACTCAATAGCTTTTTAAACCTTCTCCAAGACTCACCAAATCCCTCAAACTCATTTTGTTGAAAAGTAAGAATGTCATGCCTAAACTTGGAGGTCTTATATGGTGGGAAATATTTTTAGAGAAAGTCTTGAGCTAATTCATTCCAAGAAGAGAAGGTATTGGGAGGGTGCGAGTAGAACCATTTCCTAGCTCCTTCCTTAAGGGAGAAAGGAAAAAGAAGAAGCTTCATGATTTTATTGGGCACTCCTTCCCTTCTCACAAGACCACACAAATGATCAAAATTTTTAAGATGTCCAAGAACATCCCCACTTTCAAGCCCATGAAAGGCATCCCGACCAAGTGACATAATAAATTCCGGATCGATATAAAATTCATGGCTTTTAAAAACCCCCATGTCAATTGGAGAATAAGAAAGCGTAGGATCCGGTCGATTATAATAACCCATAGGATGGTCCGCCATTTCTTCATTAATGAGATTGATTTTAGAGGTATTTGGTGGGTTAAGGAAGTTTGAATGGTGCGAATGGATGGGTGAATGATTTGGAGAGTAGTTTTGTGAATGGTTAGATAAAGGATTTGGTTGATAGAAGGGAATTTCTTGAGTGGAATTTTGGGTGGAAATAGAGGGTGAAATGGTTAGGGACTCAATTGTGGAAGTAGATGTATTTGGTGGATTAACAAAGGATGGAGATCTTCTCAAAGATGAATGAGCCAACAACCTTCTTGCCCAAAAAGTCTTCTCAATCTCTTGATCAAGAGAGGAAAGAGAACCGGTATTGGACCTATACATACACAAAGAAAGATCAAATGGTCCTAATGCAATGAATGCACTAGGACAAGGGTAGAAAAACAAGCAAATAACAAACTAAGCCTAGAAACAAACAATTAATCTAATCCAATATCACTGTCCCCGACAACGGCGCCAAAAACTTGATGAGCTTTTTATTTATGACCTGGCAAGTGGATGAGCGATCGTCGTAGTCTTACGAGGGTTGAACCCAAAGGACGGGATTGGACCTCAAATCGATTACTGGTTTCTAGTTTAGTTCAATCTAGGCATTTGAATAAAGACTAACTATAAGCTATGACTAAAACAAGGAAAGAATCCAACAAACAAGCAAATAAGATATGATCAAAAAAGATAATGGAAAGACTAGGACATCCGGGTTCACCAATATAGCAAGGGGAGAGGTAGTGGTCAAGGAAATAGGGTTATCTTGGGCGAAACAAGCATAAGACTCGACCTCTCGATGYGAATCCTAGCTAGACCAAGCATTACTCGACTTACTCATTCAAWTAGACTCGGTTTACAAGTTGYTTAGCATGCCCTAGACACTAGTTAAGTTACTCACTCAACAAGATGGCAAATTGTAAGAGAAAATACTCAACTTACTCATTCAAGCATTTCTACAAATACCTTATGTGCATAACAACAAGACAAATGTAAACAACCCAAGAACACCCTTATTCCATTCCAAAACCCTCCCTTTAACACTACAATGGATCCCCTTTCATCCTAGCAACAAACTATTAACACATATGAGACATAACAACAATCAAAGGAACAAACTTTGACATAAGACAAACACAAGAGAACATGTTGTAGCTAAACTAATTAAACTATGAAGAAATTTAAACAAATGAAGAGAGAAATGAAATTAGGATGAGAATTATACCAACATTAATTAAAGGAGGAAACTTTGATTGCATTAAGGAGGATGAATCTCGTCTTTCTTCAAATTACAACCCGATAATCTAAATGTAAACTAATGAGAATAATAGAACTAGGATAAACTAAGGAGTAAATTAAACTAATTAACTATTAATTATATTCCTAATTACAAATTATTACTCTAATTATAAGAGAGTTTGAGAAATAAGACTATTTAAACCTATACTCAAAATTGGATGAAAAATAGACTAAGTATGGGAGAGTATATATAGGGGAGTGTGAGAGGGCCTTTTGCGTGCACAGCTGCTGCCAGCCGGGTGGTCGGCCGCCGGTGCCGCCACCGACTGGCCACTCTCTGCTTCTTCATATTTCATTTTCTCATAGGTGGAGTCTCAGACGGTGGCCAGGCAGCCGGTTGGGCGGCTGGGAAGACGGGTTGTTGAAGTTCACGCGAACAGGGGAAGGAGGAGTTGTGAGGGACGGTTGGCCGGCCGCCGGTGGTTAGGCCGGCAGGGAGGCTTCTGGAAAGTTGAGGGGAAGTAGGGAGGTGCCTCAGCCGGTCAGCTTGGCGGCCGCCGGTAAGCCGGCAGGGACGAACAACCACTTTGTTTTCTTGCTGCGCTAGGGAGGCTGAAATGATGATGGAGGGCTTGTGCCGGCTTTTGTGGTGGCCGACGGTGGTGTTCTGGGGTCGTGGAGGTGCTGGGCTGCTGGGGTGGTCATGGGTAGTAGAAGTGGTGGTCAATGGTGGCCKAAATGGTGGTTGGAAATGGTGTAGAAGATGGGTTTAGATTATGGTTGTTATTTGTATTGTTGGTGGACGAGGGAGGTTGTGGAGGCTGTGGTGGCTGCTGTGGTGGTCCAAGGTGGTCGTGGGTGGTTGGGTTGTGAAGGTGGAAGTGGAGGGTGGTCAATGGTGGTGAGGGGTAGCTGCCAAGGTGGCCGGATGCGGTAGAAAAAGCTCAGCAAAGACCGTCGCAAAAGGGACAAAACCAAGGYTTTATCATACTTAKTTTATTTTCCTCCTTYCRTCATTTYCTTTCAAAATCCCGTCTCACGACTCCGCCTTACTTTCCTGTCACACCTACATATTATATTAATTAAATAATGGAAATACGAATATTATATAAAATCCGACCAATTATTAAATATAATTAATACGACTAATTATTATAAATTAGTAATTAAATGAGCTTTTTAATCAATAAAGCATGCAAAATCGAGTCGGAATAAAGTATAAATGCGAGGTAAAATGCAACTAAAATATTACTTATCACCAACATGTATACTTTTTGTCCAAGTGCTTGAGGTAGTTTGCCTACAATGTAAATATCCCATTTCATGAACGACCATGGTGCTGATATTGAGTGCAACAACTCAGACGGTTGATGGATGAATGAGGAATGTAATTGACAGGCCTCACATTTAGAACTATATGCCAGGCAATCAACTCTCAGTTTCGGCCAAAAATAGCATGTCCTGAGGACCTTGCTCGCTAACCTTCAGCCTCCTTTGTGGTTACCACAGTGTCCATCATGTATGTCATGGATAACTTGTTTTGCCTCATGTGGTTCCAGGCACCGTAGGTATAGTCTAGCCTGAGACTTTTTAACCAAAGTGTTATTGATGATGGTATAGGTAGAAGCTTTAATCTTAAATTCTCTTGCCTCATACCTGCCCTGAGGCAATATGCCTCACAGGAACCAATCATAGTAAGGCTTAGTCCAAGAATTGGTGTCAATAGTAATGGGATAGACTTGGTCAGCCTTACTGATGGTAGGTTCAAGCAAGTGAAAAATACGTATATTATCAAAGATTGTAGGACTGAAATTTGATCCTAGACTGGCCATGGCATCAGCCTGGGTATTCAGGTCCCTTGGTATCTGATTGATGTCAAATGAAATGAATTTTGCACAAAGATTTTTCACAATTTCAAATATAATATCATCTTTGATTCTTTTGCAGCATAATTCCTTTGACTTGATTCGTAATTAGGAGTGAGTCAGATTTTACCTTTAAGTGCTGCACATTAAGTTCAATGCTAACCCTAAGTCCAGCTATTAGGGCTTCATATTCAGCTTCATTGTTTGTGGCTTTAGATTCACACCTGAAGGCCTGGGCTATTATATCCCCCTGTAGCGATTTAAGTACTAATCCTAGACCGGTCCCCCTCATTTTTGTTGCCCCATCGATATATAAGATCCATTCCTAGTTCGACATGGGGCTGTCTAGTCTGTTTACTTGTTTTATTAGGTCATGCTCTAGGGTTGGACTGAAATCAACCACAAAGTATGCTAAAGCATGGGACTTAATTGTTGTCCGGGGTTCAAAGGTTATGTTGTAAGTGCTAAGTTGGACTGACCACTTGGCCATCCCGTCTGACAGTTCAGGCTTCCTTAGGACATGCTTTATGGGTAGATTGGTCCATACTAATATGGGGTGCCTTTCAAAGTAAGGACGCAACTTAGTACATGATAGAATCAAAGACAAAACATATTTTTCATGTAAACCATACCTCATTTCAGCATCCAGGAGACGTTTACTTACATAGTATATAGGATGCTGCTGTCCTTCTTTTCTTTTACTAAGACTTCGCTTACTGCTGTCTCAGTGACCGACATGTATACTGCCAGGGTTTCTCCTTTGCTTGACTTCGCCAATAGAGTTGGAGAGGAGAGATAATATTTTAGGTCCTGGAAGGCTGTGTCATGCTCAGGCGTCCACTGGAATTGTTTGTTTTTTAATAGTAGGTTATAAAATGCCTTGCATCTCTCGGATGATCGAGAGATAAACCTGTTCAGGGCTATAACTCATATTATCAAGTTTTAGATATCCTTAACAGATTTTGGTGACTCAAGTTCCAAGATGGCCTTTATCCATTTAGGGTTGGCTTCAATTCCTCTCTTGGTCACCATGTATCCCAAGAATTTTCCTGCTGACACACTAAAGTGGCATTTGGATGGATTAAGTTTCATGTTGTACTTCTCCAAGATTTGAATACTACCTCCAGGTCTTTCACGTGATCCACAACGCTTTTTTGATTTGACTACCATATCATCTATATAGACTTCAATTGTATCTCCAATTTGATCTTTGAACACCATATTGACCAGGCGTTGATAAGTTGCCCCTGCATTCTTCAGGCTGAATGACATTGCTGTGTAACAGTATATGCCTCTTTCAGTGATGAATGCGGTGTGTTCTTGGTTAGCTGGATGCATTTTGATTTGGTTGAATCCATTGGAAGCATTTATGAACGTCAACATTTCATGCCCTGCTATTGCATCTACCATGGCATTCATATGCGGTAGTGGGAATGGATCTTGTGGGCAGGCTTTATTCAGGTTAGTGTAATCTACACAGACTCTCCATTTTCCATTTTTCTTTTGTATTACCACAACGTTGGCCAACCATTCAGGGTACATGACTTCCTTGATCATTCCCATATCTAAGATTTTGTCCACCTCTTCATTGATGATAGTGTTCCGTTCAGGGGAAAATTTGCGTTTTTTTTGAGGCACAATCTTAAAAGATGTGTCAATATTGAGTTTATGAGTAATGACCTTAACATCAATGTCAGTCATATCAAAATGAGCCAAGCAAAACAAGAGGATTTGTTTTTAAGGAAACTTACTAAAACTGGCCTGACTGAGTCAGGGGCATCAGATCCTATCAACACGTACCTGACACGGTACTGTAATTGCTAGAATTATCTGATCGGTTTCCATTTGAGATTGCGCCACATAAGTACTCCTAACATGGTACTGTAATTGCTAAGCGAGGGACTTACTTGCCTTAGAAGGCTTGAGGGCCTTAGAGTAACATTCCTAGACAGATTTCTGCTCACCTCTGATTGTTGTTATCCCCCACTCAGTTGGAATCTTGACACATTGATGGTATGTTGAACGGATGGCCTTCACATTGTGGATCCATAGCCTGCCTAGGATGGCTTTGTAAGAGGACAGACATTCTAGGACTCTGAATTTCTCGTAGGATGTAACTCCCTCAGCATAGGTTAGCAGGTGGATTTCCCCAAGTATATTCTTAGTTTCTCCACTGAATCTTACCAAGACGCTGGACTTCCTTCGGATCTGATCTTTATTGATTTTCATTGCTTTCAGGACGTCAAGCATTATCAGGTTCACTGAGCTCCCAACATCGATAAGGATCCTCAAGACTCGTGCTGTGCTAATCTGCATGGTAATAACCGGACCATCATGACGCAAATCAGGAACTCCCTGCATGTTGCTATCATCAAAGGTGAGTTAAGGCAGGTTCGTTGTTTGTTTGGATATATCATCTTTGTCTCCCTGGCTATCTTCTTTACTGCTGAACTAGTCAGGCCGTAGATTTCTGATCTGCTATTTATGAATTTGACTTCATATATAGGTGGCGGGGGTGGCAGGTCACGCTGTGGCTTGTGTTCCTGATCTTTCCTAGCTGGGCCATCACCCTTTTCTTTGGACTGCATCAGGTCTTTCAAATTGCCCTTCTTTAGCAGGTACTCCACTTCTTTGCGAAAGCCTATGCATTCATCGGTTATATGTCCGATGTCCATATGAAATTCACACCACTTGGTTGTATCCTTCCTTGAATTGGGGTTGTCAGTCTTCTTTGGCCATCTGGCAATGTCTCCCAAATTGTTTAGACGTTTGATGAGTCCTGCAATGTCAACATAAAAGTTATATTCCTAAATAGGTGGAAAGGTATAGGAATTACCTCGTTGCTCCTGGGCAAAGTTGACTTCGGATCTGTTAGGCCTTGAATACTGTGATGGCCTGGAATTGCTTCCTCTATGACTGGTGCTTTTTCTGTCGGACTTTTCATACTCTTCTCCACCTGATATCTCTGATTTGAAGCTTTTATCTTCCTCCAGTCTGATATGAGCGAGTGCTTTTGCCTGGACATCTTCAAAGGTATGGTAGGGATATTTGGTGAGATCCAGATAGAGTTCGCTATTTGGCAACAACCCTTGTCTGAATGCTTCCACGGCTGTCCCAATGTCACACCTTGGAATAGACGCCTTCTCTTTGTTGAATCTCGTCAGGAATGTCCCGAGCGTTTTCTATGGTTTTTGCTTTACCCTGTATAGATCACTGGACCGATAGCTCCCTACTGCTGGCAAATTGCTGATTGAATGAATTCACCAGGTCAGCAAAGGACTTGATACTTCCATTGGGCAGATTGATATACCACTGCAGGGCTAGACCGTTCAGGGTTGTTCCAAAGCCCTTGCACATGCATACTTGCCTCAATTCATTTGGCACTGATGCATCTAACATTCTTTGCTTATAGAAAGCCACATGATTTTGTGGATCTACGGTCCCATCATAGGTCCTCATTGACTGCACCAAAAATTTCTTGTGCAGATCCACTTTTGCTATCTCATCTATGAAGGGCGAGTTAGCATAACTCTCAAGGTTGGTTTCCACTATGATGGTTGGTACTCTAGGAATCTTCTCAAATTTCTCGTGAAGTTTCTAGATTTCCTGAACCACAACCATCATTATTGCTGCCCCTGTCTTATCCATTTTGTCAGGTTCCTCATGGATTTCCTCTACATCTGAGTCAAGGTTTGAAGCCTTGTTCTTCGAGGGACTGGGACTTCCAATGTTTCAAAAGTCAATGTTCTTTATTATAGTAGAGAATGGGGTTCCAGGCTGGATCTTGGAGTTGGAGCCTGACGATTTGTGCTCCAGTTTCTGCTTCAAGCTGGACTCTAATTCTCTCAACTTCTGGACCTCTGCTTCAACCTGGGCCATTCTTCTACTTGAGTGCTTCTATCTCGAGTAGTTGTTGCATGGCTGCGGCTAGCTGTTGTTCAAAATTGTCGCTTGTCCTTTTTTAAGGATTGGAAATTTTCTTTTTGGATTTGGGTTTTGGATTATTTTTGAACTAGATGCCCCACGGTGGGCGCCAATTATTTTAGCAAGATTTCACACAAGGAAACAAGTTTGCTAGATTAATATTTGCATGGTTATCTGACTTTAGAATTTAGCCTGATTAATTAATGATAAATGAAAAAAATAAATAAGATCATAATGACACAAAGATTTATACGTGAAAAAACCCTTTAGGATGGAAAAAACCACGGGACTAAGCCAGGAGAGTATTTCACTATGTATGATTTTGAGTAAGAGTTTATAATGATAATAGTATGATCGAATATGGTGTATTTCATGTGTTTTTGTTGGCTCATGTCTTTGCTATTTATAGACCTCCCATGATCAAATGGTCAGCTCCCCTTAATATGGTGACCGTTTCTTGAAAATAGGGAGTATGGTTTATTTGTTGTTGACTTGTTCCATGCTTTTAGCCGTTTGTTGCTTCACTTTCAACTGTTTGTTGATTGTGCTTCCTTGGTTCTAGGTGTAGTGGAATTAGTCTTCCTTGAAGATAGGAACTGATCTTAAGCTTACCATTCCATCTTATGCGTAATACTTGTAGTGTCCAATGTTCCTTCCCGTTGTCTTGGGTTCTTGTCAGGTCATTTGATCCAGCTTGACTTGCTACACCCTCTCCTTGTTGATACCTGTTATCCTGTCCTCCGGTAGTATTGCCCCTGATAGATTTTGTTTGGCTGACTGCTGATATGCTATGGCAGGATTTATCCTGGCTCAACAGCTTTAATTATCTTAGAACTCCTAAAACTCTTAGTTTAGTCGGTTACTTTATTATTTTCGAATCTACAAGCTTGTTCTTCATTATTATTACGGTACTTTGTCAATCTTTCCTCAGTTATTAATCATTCAAGTTTTAATTACTTAATTACTTTGTTATTCATCTTTTATGCTTGTACTCATGCCTTATATCAATATTGTTGTTGTTAATCTTATTAGTATGAGTAGCTAAACTTTCTATTTAGGGTGAAAAGGGATCTAGGTTGATTAGAAGGGGATTAATTGTTTAATTGTTAGTAATATCTCATGAATTATCGTTTGATTATTGTTGTTCTTCTAGTTAATTAATTTAGGCCTGAATCGTTAATTAGTGTAGCGAATTGAGATTTTCTCCAACCGGGTTAGGACCAATATAGGCTGCGATAATCAGATAGATATAGTTTAATTATAGCGGTTGAATGTTATTCTAGATCTAAAGGGCATAATTGAATTGACCGATCTTGTGACCTTAGATAATTCGATTGACCTTGTAATCGATTAAATTACATCCCCGGATAATTTAACTAGTGAACTCGATACCTAGAACTTTTAATATTATTGAATACAACCTTTATTTTACATCGCAATTAATTTATAGAAATCAAACAAAGCAAATCTTCAAGAAATTGCTACCCTTAAGACGGACTTAACAAACTGAATAATTACCGTCTCCCTGTGGATTTGATACCTGTCTTACCACTAACTATTTGTTAGTAATGAGTTAGGTTTACTTTGATTTAGGGGACACGACTTTACCCTTATCAGAAGGCTACAAAGGTAAGACTTGATTTTGTGTGTTTGCATAATTAGTTCTCTACCCTTACGTTTGCTTGTCATAAATAAGTGGTAGTTCTAATTTTTCTTATTTAGTGTGATGCTGTTTATGCCTAGTTCTCAAGGGGATCCTCCTGATTAAGACCTTGACCCAAGCACTAGGAGTACTTTTGATTGGTTGTTCACTAATCCATTCTACCGAAGAGGTCCAAGAAGGGAGAGTAGTGAAGAGACACCAGAATCGAAACCCATTAACATTTCACCTTTGGATGTTCGTTTTCCACGAACAATGGCAAACGATACAAGAACCATTCAAGAGTTGAGAGCAAGGAATTATGATGAGCAACCGCTTTTTATTGCTTATCCACCCATGAGAGCAAATGCAAACTTTGAGTTGAAGGGACTCTTCATTCATAATCTTCCTAAATTTCATAGGCATGCGGGGAATGACTAAAACCATCAGCTCTTCGAATTTCATAAGATGTGCGAGGGAGCCATACCGAATAGGGTCACGGAGGACCAATTTAAGCTTAGGGCTTTCCCATTTTCTCTACAAGACGCGGCTAAAGATTGGTTGTTTTACCTTCCACCAACTCCATTGCTACGTGGAAGACTATGAAGTCAGTTTTTCTTGAGAAGTATTATCCGGATTTAAGACACAACCATACAAAAAAATCCATCACTACCATCGAACAAGATGGTGATGAGACCCTCTATGAATATTGGGAGAGGTTCAAGAGATTGGTAGCCCAATGCTCTTATCACGAATTGAGTGGGGATGATTTTCTAGTAAAATTTTGCCAAGGTTGGACTCAACAAGACCAAAGATTAGTAAATGCCGCCATCGGTGGAGGAGTAGATAATTATTCTGTGGTAGATGCCAATGAGATCATTGAAAGGCTAGCCGCTAGCATAAGAAACTATAGTAGGAAATAAGACCGTGGATCGAGGAATGTCTCTGATGTGACTCATATTCACGCACATTTAGTCCCCTAAATAGCCTCGTTCCTCACGCTTTTATGTATGTATTAGGGTCGTTTCTTATCTATAGTTACCTATTTGCTACTCTATGAGGTTTTAGTGTTTTTTGGTAGGAGAAGAGTGTCGACCTTGGATTCATGCAGCAATTCGAGAGCTAAATTGATCGCACTTAACGACCAAGCGAGAAGGAGGGACCAAGACTATAGGCCGTAGTAATTATATGAAGTATTCAGGCAATGATGGAGAGCTCCCATGAGTCCTGGAGATCCCCTACGAGTCTTGGGGCAGCAAAGCCAAGGAGCAAGCACTGGTGGAAGTCTAGTGCGAGTCCTCCCTGACCTGTGCGAGTCCACAACCAACTCGTGCGAGTCCTACCTGATTCGCATGAGTCCCCTAGTAGATTGCTTCATTCGTTCATCTCAAGGACTCCCACGAGTCCTACTAGCTCTAGCATTTCATTGGACTAATTTAAGGGCCCCAATCGTCATTTAAGCCCTTAGTTTACCCTAATATTGTACTTAGTATAAATAGCCTATGTAATTGTGGATTGAAAACACCATTAGAATCCATCTCTTAGTTTAGATTAGTTTAATTACACTTTAATCCTTTCCTTATTATTCAAGCAACTTTAGATCTAGTTTGTAATTGAAGAATTCTTGGGGTTTGGATTGAGGAATTGACAACTTCTCATCATTAATCAAAGTTGTCTTCTATTGTTCTTCCATTTTTTTGTTCATCTTAAGTTGGTATAATCCTTTTACTCTTTGCTTAATCTTTTACTTACTTCCTTTGTTAATTACTTCATTATGATCATGTTCATGCTTGCTAAGATGATTGACACCCTCTTTGGCATGTTTACCTTAATGATGTGTGAGTAGTCCTCTAGTTAGGGTAAGTGGGGGACTAGGGGAGTAAACATGGGTTAGATCTATGTATGATGAGTTCATATGAATGATTGTTTTTTATGTTCTTCAACTAATGCACATGTTGTATTTAATGAAATGCTTGATTGACAACCTAGCATGATTTGCTATCTCTTTAACAAAACTTGTAAGATATAAATTAACTCGAGTATTGTTAGACCATGCATATGTTAAATAGGGAGAACGAAGTCGTTGTAGGTGTCGTAAGCTATAAACCAACTCGACTCCGAGACCTAAGTCTTCCTAGGGATTGTAAGATATAAACAAACTCAATCCCAACATAACTACAATCATTTACCGGATTCATTACTACGATCATACCATGTTTCCCCTATGAACCCATGACACCCTAGTGCCTTTAGTCAATTGTTACACTTCCAGTTTTAATTGCATGCTTTGTTATTTCATTTATTTACATTTTCGTTATACTAGTATAACTTTCATCTCAACCTAAATTTATGACACCAAGACATGACTAGTTCGCATTTGATCATAGTTTGACAACCCATCATGTGAGATCGACCTCTACTTGCTACTTGTTAGTTATTTTGAATATAAATTTTGGTTGATAGGCCTTGACGACGAGCTCACTATCAAAATGGTGAAGTTGCCGGGGAGGGTGTATTGTTGAATTGTTATCATTTATTTCTTTTTAGTTGTGTCTTTCCTTGCCTTGGAGAAATCACTTCTTCAAGGTAGTTCTTACCCTTTCTCTTAGTGTACTTTTGCAAGATGGATTTAATAGATTGTTGTATAGAGGACCATGTAAGCACTACCCTCATCAAAGACCCTCTGGAAGCATTATTGGCCCTAGAAGGAAGAGGATCTGATGAAGGCCATTGGGAGATAGAGGTAGATTTCTTAGAAGACGCTCTAGCCAACAAGGAACTCACCTATGAACAATCAATGAAGGTGGAAAGCATTCTCAATGAACCATCAAAAGAGGCCAAAGAGGAAAGCATTTCTATCAACCTATCAAAAGATGGAAAGATAGAAAATGAGGTACAAACCTCATCTTTGAAGCCCCTTCCCCAAAATTTGATGTACGCTTACCTTGATAAGTCTAAAACTAAACCCATGATCGTCAATGAAAAACTTAATGAATCACAATTGGAAATTATGCTTGATGTGTTAAAAGAACATGAAAATTATAGGTTATAGTCTAGATGACCTCAAGGGTATTAGTCCCGAGTTTTGCATGCATAAGAGACATCTAGAAGATGAACATAGGCCTACTATTCAAGGCCAAAGAAGAATAAACCCTAATATGCAAGAAGTGCTGAAAGGGGAGGTTAAGAAATTTCTTGATGCCGGAATTATATTTCCCATCTCGGACTCTTTATGGGTTAGCCCCGTTCAAGTGGTACCAAAAAAAGGAGGTACCACGGTGGTAAAAAATGATAAGAACGAACTAATACCCACAAGGATAGTCACGGGATGACGAATGTGTATTGATTATCGCAAATTAAATTCCGCAACAAGGAAGGATCATTTCCCTCTCCCATTCATAGACGAAATTTTTGAGAGGTTAGCCTCTAAAAAATTCTTTTCCTATCTTAGGGATATGTTATACTGCTTCCCCGTCATTTATTTACCCATTCCGTTTATGGGTGTCTCATCCATTTATTTACCTTTCTAGATTGAGAATATTTTTAAAGGGTCACATAACTCATTGTCCACTTGTCATTCAAGAACATCACCTACAAATGGTCTCCTTCTTTGTCTTTATGGTAAAATCAAAGGTAATAAATGACGACGGAGAGAGTAAAATTATAATGGCAATAGAGTTGCCCTTGTAAACGTGCGGACTGCTGTGCACGTCAGTAGAAATCATTTTGTGGAGTGATTTGCACTTTCAAACTGATGTTTACGGCTTCTGACCCTCAATCTCCTCATTCTCTAATCACTTCAATGGCCGGCTTTTCCCTCCTCCCTTTTGGTGGGGTGTGTTATTATTTGTTACTATTATTGTTGTTATTATTATTAGAGATGACAATTTTTTTACGTAGTTGCTCATTCATGTACAAATTTTACTTTTTCATGGACTTTTTTCCATAAATTTTCCATAATATGCTCTTCTAAAATAAATTCTCTCTTTACCCTTCCTCCAAAAGTAAATCAAATTTTCATCAAATTATTCAATCATTAGTAATAGTTCTAATAAATCAAACTTTCACTAAATTTATTCAATTATCAATCTTAATTGTCATATTAATTAATTAATAATTTTACCTTCGTTAATTATGTATCAACATTTGTTAAATTAGATGTAAATTAAATTAGGGTTTATAAAATAGGATTAATATGAATGACCTTTGTTTGTAAACAGAGAAATATATTTCAAACCAATTGATTTACAACAAGTATATAGACATGAAAGGCTACTAACAACGCCCAAGTGTTTAAGAAAGCTAGGCCAATCATCACTTGCAACAATTTGTCAAGAACACGACTTGCATACAATTGATACAGACGGCATTGATTATGATCAATCACTTGTAACTATTTGTCAAGAAGTAACGCGGGTTTGGGCGACGGCCGCACAGGAGGAGGGTCAGTACGAAAGGGTGGCGCGTGGTGGGGAAGGATGATAGCGGCATTGATAGATGGTGGTTGAGAGGTGGAGGAAGGAAGTTGAAAGGGAGATTTGAAATGAGAATAAACTTGAAAATATGAGTTAGAAATGGAGGGGGTAAAATAGGAAATTATGTCCATGATTAAGTAAATCATGTCCATGAAAAAGCATGACCCTTTTTTTATATGACCTGAAACCTGATCCAAATTTATCAAACAAGGGATAAGACATTGTATTCTATTTAAGTAATTGTATCCGGATAGGCCTTAGTTAACATTGTACTTTGGCAATCGGGTATCAAGCCTATTCAAGGCTGTTGGCAACTTTACTAGTCAAGTGGCCATACTTTTGTTGGGTATCAAGCCCAAACCCTAGTCAGGGATGTTGATGAATTTACTAGCTAAACTATCGAATATTTGCCAGTTAATGAAACATTATATTTGACCAGGCCTGTCGGATATTAAATTCCAAGCCTCGTCATGGATGTTAATGACTTCAATAGTTGAATTATCGCTTGTAGTCATGAATCATGATGTCCACTAATATCCGTAGACATCATAGATGGAATATATTGACTTGGTTAAATGCTACTAGTTAATATTTGATGAACGTGCAGGCCACAACATTCTCTACATATACTCTTTGGGTGTCTTCCCTATTCAGAAAGCTATTCATTCCCTGCCCAAAACATCCCCTAATCAACATCGTCCTATCTAGTGCATTCTTCTCAGCCTACCACCATGACCGGATCCCATCGACCATCCCAAACATCACCAAAACAAACCTCGTCCCCTCGAGCACCACAACCAACTTCGTCCCCTCGAGCACCACAACCAACCTCGTCCCCTCGAGCATCACAACCTGCAGCCATTACCTCAATAAACAGCGGCTCATGGTCGCCCACACGACCCCCAGTATCCCTCGAATTAGCCAATCAACGAAAAACCAAATCCAACAAGATCATGAGAAGGGTGCGTTCAGTCATAAGGTCTTTCCCGATTGTAACCCCTACTTGCCGGATACCCATATCCAGTCGGCTCAATGACGGGCATGTCCACGGTGGGACACGCATAACTGGCACACTCTTTGGCCACCGCAAAGCGAGAGTCAACCTAGCAATCCAAGAAAATCCTAGGTGCCTTCCCATGTTATTGTTAGAGCTTGCCATCCCAACCGGCAAGCTCTTGCAAGAAATGGGCTTGGGGTTGGTTCGGATTGCGCTCGAGTGTGAGAAGCACCCGTCAGACAAGACCAAACTGATTGAAGAGCCCATTTGGACAATGTACAATAATGGCAGGAAAACAGGATATGGGATTAAAAGAGAGCCCACTGATGATGACTTGAATGTCATGAAAATGTTGCATGCTGCATCAATGGGTGCAGGTGTACTACCTAGTAGCGAAGCCTATGAGTCGCCCGATGGTGAGCTTACGTACATGCGAGCCTACTTCGAACGCGTTGTTGGGTCTAAGGATTCCGAAACATACTACATGATGAACCCGGATGGTGGAAGCGGACCGGAACTCAGTATTTTCTTTGTTCGGATTTAGATGGCGAAAAATGTCCTTAAGATTGTAAGGATGCGATTAGGGAAAATGTAGGAGTCCTGTTTGAGTGATTTTGAACCCGGGTAGATGACTAGAAGATGATGTGATACATTGTAAAACGATTTGTCCGTCCATTTTATTGTTTAACTTTACAATCTTGGACGTTGATTCATGATTCACAAAATCTAGAGTTTCTCATTTGTAGGTATTGTAATTTGTACAATGTATTCCTGACTTGTTTCATTCATTTTGTTTTCAAATTGTGCCAATAGTGTCGATTAATTACTGTACCTCAAACCGCCAGCCACCACTACAAAAACCCTCAACAGAACAGAACCAACCAATGGGGGAATAGGGTACTCAGAAAATGAAAATTTCCCAATTTTTTTTTTGTTAAAGTTTCGAATTTTTTTTATTTTTTTTATGTCTTTATTAACTCATCGCCCCTCCTGAAAATTTTCGTTCTTAATTGCAAATCCTAAGTCCGCCACAAGAACCAACCACGTAAAAATCATCACGTATTGCAGATTTAGTCTTTGTTGGAGATTGTTGCTGGTGCGCAGCGGTTCCTTGCTGGCGGGGCTGATGAGCGGGTTGGTGGTGACTCGCGTGGTCTCATGATTTAACTGGTGGTGACCGCTGATGGACAAGGGGTTGAGGTGGGGGATTAGGGCTTTAATACTTTCTTAGGTAATAAGCTAAATTGATAATTTATACCTACCGTAACACTAAATTTATTTTTAAAACTTATATCTTTTTTAGTGCCGTAAAAAGTTCTTATACAGATGACATTTAACTCATTTGGTCAAATGCACTTAGTTTAGTAATATCGTAAACTAATATATCGAAATAACCACATCGGGTGACAAAAGTATGTTGATGGCGGAAATCAACTTCAAAATCCAAAACATTCTTGAAAGGACGAAAGAGATGAACAGAGTTGGCCAAATGATCGAACAAATCTTTACTCATCTTAATCGAATTAGCTTCGGAGAAATACCTGCAACAAGACAAAAAGTGTCTCGGAGATTCATCCCCTTGGCTGTGATTCACGTCATCTAGAAACCAACGAGACCCTTGATCCATTAGGAGATAGCAAAGTGCACTTACGCTTCAATGACGTAGAAAAGAAAGGCGGAAAGCCGACTACGAAAGTCTATCTCCAGAGGAGAAAAAACTCCTACACTTTGGAAACCAATCTCTACGAACAAGAAACTCGTAGCCAGGAAAAGCAAGTAAGTAGATAAGTTGTGATAGAGAAATCCCCTTGAACAATCTCCTAACCAAAACCATCTCAGATAACCAAAGGGAGATAGACGCAACACCACCCGATGTAACGTTACACTCACCATTATTAAACCTTTAATAAACTTACGAACTACCACTCCAATGTTTACGGGTCATGGCACCCTTAACCAATAGGAGGTACAAACTATCACTCCAATGATTAAGTGTAACACCCCCATTTATTCAGGAGCCTTTAGCAAGACATTTCCAAATAAATAAGACTGTTACCATCTCGGTTTCCCGAGGTAGTGAATAACAAAGATAGACAAACCAAATTACTTTAATTAAAATAGCGTTAAATGACTTGTTACAAATTACAACCAAACTTTAACTAATTAAATTACATCTGCAGCGGAAAATAAACTGAACAAATAAAATAAAGTGATTGACCAACTAAGTGATCTAGACTTCTAAGTCCCATCATATAGCCTCACGCCATCCCACTTCCAGCTAAGTCAACTCAAAACCTGTCAATCAATCTGCTCCCCAATAATTGGTTCATCACAGGTGTTCACGAATACACGGTCAACCACGAGGTTGAGTAGAATAACTAACAACAAATATAAGAACTAAATGAAAATGCACAATATGATATGATATGATATGATATGATATGATATGATATGATATGATATGATAATGAAATGCAAATGCAAATGCAGCTGAGCTCATCACCCGAAACACCCGTTCATCCCGCCAATCCCTGGCCCGAGGAAAACAATGCAATCATCCCAACCGAAGTTGAGATAAACTCATCCCAACCGAAGTTGAGGTAAACTCATCCCAGAACAAGTCCTGCAGAATCAGTCTGGGGAAAACAATGTAGTATGCCATGCAACTATACTAATTCATCCCAGAATGAGTCTGAGGTATCCAATAAAAATGTCATGCCAACAATAATAATTCATCCCTGAACGAATCTGAGGTATCAAATGCAAATGATATGCGACAAAAATAAATAATAATAATAATTACTCAACCAATTCATCTCAGACACGAAGTTGAGGCATCCAACAATAATAATAATATTCACTCAATAATCCAACAATCCATCCAATTCACATTACTTAATAAATTACACAAATCCTTAATAATATGAGTTGAGTAGTTATCCTACCTTTTCAGCAAATACTCCAATAAGCAGCTCAAAGCAACCCGAATAATAAAGCAAACGGGTCCAAATAATAATTCCGTCTCACAAAATCTTCACCTAAATAATAAATATAATAATAAATATACAAAATTACCAACTATTTAAATTACAAAGTAACGTATAATTAGTTAACCATTTTCGACCCAACGATCACTAACTAATTAGTTAACCAACTACTAACTATCTAATTAGTTAACCAATTACTAACTACCTAGACCGTGCACTAGCACCATCAACACCTCCTGCCCTTGCTACCATCACGGTCACTGCCACCACCTCGCCTGGCCAGCAGGTCTGCCGCCATCACAACCTCCAACAACTCCGGTCATAACTTCTACTTCCTTGCCCATATCACAACAATCCATCACAACCCGAAAACACGTCACCAACACTTCAATACACGACTCGGTTCCCAACACGACACCTCACCACCACCGCCCCAATTACCTCGCCTGACCACCATCCAAACCACCACCAGCACCCCACACTACCACGCCCTAACCTACCCCGACACCACGCTACACAAGAACACCCAAACACCTCACACAACTCCCTTATTTTTCGTTTTCCAGCCACCACCGCCACGAACCACGCTTCACGGCCACCACAACACCAACCTAAGGGTTGACTCAACCTCCCTCATCCTTACTGGCCCTACCCAGATCCATTCGGGTCCAATTGATAGGTTGAATCAAGGTCGAATACCCCTGTTCCCCTTTTTCCAACCCGCTGCAACACCTGACCAAAACCCCAACCCCAGCACCACCTGCCACCATGTCAGCCACCCACTCCAGCCCTAATCCAACCCTTGCAACTCCAGAAGTCAATACCCAAAGTTTAGTCAAATATCATCTTGGTTTGGCTCAGATTTGAACCTTCTTAAGATCTGCTCAACTAACTAGTTATTATAGTTGTATTAAGCCTTAATTTGGGTCAAAGTCAAACGTCGAGGCGGTCAACGGTGGTCAATGGTGCTCCTAAGCTAGGTCACGGTGTAGTATTGTAAGACATATTTGAAAACTTCTTTAAAACTCCCTGACCAGATTGATGTAAATTTTGTAAAAGCAAAAGTGAATAAAGAAAGGCTAAAGACTCGTATTTATAGTCATGAAAATAGCTAGGTTAGAGTAATTATGGAAATACTAAAATACTAATATAATATTATTATTTTATTATAAGGAACACTACCTAAATTAGAAAATCGTTTCTCTTATACTACTGCTTCCACACGCCTAAACCGACTCCAAAGCCAAACTGATTTAAAATATTTTTCGTCTTACAATCTTATAATAAAATATGAAATATATATAATTAAATAAAATATAAGGACGTTAAATAAATATAAAAGTCTTTCGTCAAATAATCACAAATACTTATAATTAAAATATATTTTATCATTTTAAATTCGTTGACTACCTTTGACCAAGTCTCAAAATACGGGGTATTTCATTAAGGGACATGACACCTTTAACCAACAGGAGATAATTATTAGTATAAACAGGAAAGGACAAACGTAAACACCAACACAAGGATTAAACATCATAAGATTAAGGAGGAGACCACCGTATCCAACCCAACCAACACCACAGCTAAGCCTTTACTCGACTTTACCAAAAACACATGTCAAACCACAAAAGGTTCCTGATGAGGGCTTGGTCGTCACACCCTATCAAACAATATTTATACTCAACTAACTAGCAAATAGCAAGTAGAGGTCAGATCCCAAAGGACAGGTTATCAAATGGTTATCAAATGCAAGGAGCTATGTCTTTGTGGCACAAATTGGGTTGAGATGTAAAGTAGAATACTACAACGAAAATGTAAACAAATGAAATAACAAAGCATGCAAGTAGTAGAGATGTAAACAATTGATTAAAGGAACTAGGGTGTCATGGGTTCATAAGGAAAACATGGTATGATATTAGTAATGAATCCGGTAAATGATTGTAGTTGTGTTGAGATCGACTTCAATTATATTTTACAATCCCTAGGGACACTTAGGTCTCGGAGTTGAGTTAATTTATAACTTACGACACCTACAATGACTTGGTTCTCCCTATTCAACACTATGCATGGTCTAACAATCATGAGTTGATTTATGTCTAACAAGTCTTGTTAAAGAGATAGAGAATGGTGCTAGGTTGTCATCAAGCATTTCATGAAATATAAAATGTGCATAAGTTTAAGAACACAACAAACAATCATTCATATAAACTCATCAAGTATAGATCTAACCCATAATTACTTCCCTAATCCCCCACTAACCCTAGCTAGAGGACTACTCACATATTATCCGGTAAACATGTCACAAATGGTGTCAATCATCTTAACAAGCATAGACATGATGATAGAACGAAACAATTAACAAAAGAGTAAATAAATGATTAAGTAAGAGTAAAAGGATTATACCAACTTAAGATGAACAAGGAAATGGAAGAGAAATAGAAAAAAGCTTTGATTAATGATGAAGAGTTGTCAATTCTCCAATCCAAAACCCAAGAATTCTCCAATTACAAACGAGATCTTAGATTATTTGAGCAATAAGGAAATGATTAATATGTAATTAAACTAATCTAAGCTAATAGTGTTTATAAGAATGTGTATCTCATTCTCTAATTACATAGGCTATTTATACTAAGTACAAGTATTAGGGTTAACTAAGGGCTTAAATGAGGATTATACCCCTTAAGGAGGTCCAAAGAATTGCTAGAGCCAGAGCAACTCGTGGGAGTGCTTGCTTGAATGAAGATCAACCTTCTGGAGAACATGCACAAGCTCTGTGGAACTCTCACGAGTTGGTTTGGGAATCGCTCGAGCTGAGCTTAGCTCGCACGAGTCAGCCTGTATTCTTCTTGCTTCTTTGAATTGGTCAAATACTTCTTCTACTTAGTACGGTCGTTAGCCTTGGTCCCTCTTTGTTGCTTAGTCATTGAGTGCGAATCAATTTAGCTCCGAAATGCTTCGAGAATGCAAGGTTGACACTCTTCTTTTACCAAAAGTACCAAAACCTCACAGAATAGCAAATAGGTGGCTAAAGAAAAGGAATGACGCTAATGCATACATACAAGCATGTAGAAAGAGGCTTGTTAGGCGACTAAATGTGCATAAATATGGGTCACATCAAATATCCCCAAACCGAGCCTTTACTCTTCCCGAGTAAAGAGGTGACTAAAACTATGACCTTTATTTAAACTATTCTAATAACATAGCCGATATGAGACAATTAGAAGGTCTTACTCCGCCCCTTCAAGTCACAACAAGATATCCATGACGTAGAATGCCTTCTTGAAAGGCAAGGTGGGGCTTTCCAAAATGGCAATGCATCCTACATGAAGCACATAAACAAAACAAAGGATGCATCTACAAAACAATAGAAACTTTCCTCATCTAAGTGGCGGAAATCAACTAAATGGGAAGCAATACAAGGGCACACACTCCATCATAGATAATAGTTTTCCAAGCCACTATGTCCAAGAGGATACAAACAAGTCACCTCTAAGTGGTGTCAAACTAGGCTACTTTTGTCCACAATCGCTAAATGCTTTTGTCAAGGGCGATAATATGGGATGAATGGATGATCCTTGTGATTTTAGTGGCATATGATATTGCAAGTCTCGGATTCTTTTTAGGTTTAAAGGCCAAGAATCGTCCCAAGCTCAACAAGGTGGCATAACAAAAAGTTTTTGGGAATGAAATGCTTAAACTAAAGTGGATTTGACTATCATTTAAAACTTGACCTCATTTCAACTTTCACATTTGAAAAGTTTAGATGGGGTTTGTTCCTCGCTTGCTAATGTCCGTTACTTTCGCCAATCGCTTATTAGGCAACCGTTTATGATGAATCTCAAAAGTATGTATATTTCCAGAATATACAAAATGTTTATTTTAGTCATAAAAATAAATCTTAGATCTTATGCATGCAAACTAAAAGAGAA
>VHZZ01002101.1:30341-53668 GCA_009801015.1 Silene noctiflora
GGTTGCTGACCCTTTCTCTATGCGTGTGTAACAAACACATTAATTGTGTTTGTTTGGCTTTCATCCAGTGGCCCACATGCTGCCACGTCATCAATCCTCTTTTTCCTTCTTTTGCCAATCAGTAGTTGCCACGCGTCCTTTAATAAAAAGCGAATTTTTATCCATAACACATAGAATTACCTGGTAAAATACCCAAAAAATAGTTAACTTGAGTGCAATGTAAAATGGATTGGAGGTCCATGCATGTTTCCCATTAAAGTTAAGATTCTTAAGCTATCTTTCTCAATAATTTAGTCTCTTGTTGCATAGTTTACTCCCCAAATAACATTTGATGGTCAAAGCATTGCAAGTTGAGATATGACAATTAGAAGCATGTGAAAAGGAGACTAAGATTATGCTACGCGTCTTTTCTGACTTTTATTCATACAGCAAAAGAGTGAATATTCTTCAAGGTAGGCAGGGTAGTTTAAACAGGTAAGATTTAATCATAAATTAATCAAAAGAATAATCCAATCCAAAAATTCCTCCATATACTTTGCTAATCCTGACTTTATGCCCAAATAATATAATACCAAAATAGGAGAATCATATTATTCATAAACAGTATGTGTTGAGACATTGCATGGAACATACAGCTGCACATGCCTTTCCAACCACAACATATGCACATGATTTTGGCCTGCCTTTCCTGCTTAACTCATGTTATCATATCAAAAGTCTTCCATCAAATTATCTGACCGACATCTATCATTAATGGAACTATCTACTTCATTACATTTCCAAGGAAAATAAATAAGACAATAGCTAAATGATGATACACATGATACTTAACCTCTCTTAATATTGAGACGCAGACTAATTCTAAATAAATTACTTCACTAATGATGTCAAATACAACAATTATTTGAGGCATGAAAGTTTGAAAAAAGCTGTTGGAGTCTTGTCTTCTTAATCTCAATCAAGATTGAAATAGTTCATTCTTATCTTTGTAAAACTTTAGTGTTGGACCTTCCTCTACTAATGATGTCTAATAAACCTCGGGGGATCGACTGCCGTATACTGTATCCCAACGCAAACATCGTAATTTGAGCTGTCGCAACTCGCAAATACATCATCGAAGAAACCAACATGACTTAGATTTCATCAACCGAAAAACTGCAGAGAGACTGCAAATCAAGAAACAGAGATTGTTTCATTATTAAGAAGTTGAACAACATACATACAATTCAATCCCAAAGTCTTGTGGTAACTAACCAAAGATTACATGCTATCACCCAACAAATTAGATTCACTCCTATCACTACTACTCACAATTTCCCTTTTCAACTGTATGAACAACCAAATTAGACGTAAAAATCAAAATCAAAATCAAAATCAAAATCAAAGACCGAAATTTACAATGAGATACACCCAGGCACTAATCCTCTAAGGTTTATTAAAGACACCCCAAAGTTTAGCCTTTCCAATGCTCTCAAGCAACCTCTTAGCGCCATCAACATCCAACTCGACAAGCTTTTCCAAGTAAACACAAGCACCCGCACCAACGATAAGCTTCCGACACTTCTTCGACTGAATCAATGTGGCTAATGCAGCCACCGGCCACTGTTTATCCAAGTTCTTATTCGCCAAAGGATCCAACAACTGAACTAACCCAACAACTCCCCTCTCTTCCTTCCTAAATGCCTTTCGATTACAATGACACAACAAGAGCCTAGACAGAGCTTTAGAAGCGGATTCCCTCTCCTCCACTGCCTTCCCATCCAGCATCCTAACCAATGGCTGTAAACACCCACATTCTCCCATTTCCCTCCTCGCTTTGGAGCAAAACCCAAGCTCATACACTCCACCAGCGGCCGCTACTCTAACCGACATAACACCACAATTTAACAACACCGGGAACCTAGTTTGAAACCCTTGCGTGATCAAAACCTCCCCAATCGGCCTATAACTCGCTAAATTCCTCAACAACTCGACCGCAGGCTCTAACCCTTTTTCGACACTAGTGGTATCCCAATAACTCTTCAAACTCTCAATACCGCCTTCTCGAACCACAACCACCTTCAACGTATCATCATCCCACGCCAAATTCGCCAAACACCCCATCGCATTTTCCCTCGCAACCACCGTCCCAGACCGCGACAACGCCAGCAACACCAAAACCGCACCCTCCTCAACAAAATTCTCCTTAATCTCCTCAAATTTCGCCAAATTCCTCAACACTCCCGCCGCAACCCCTTGAGAACTCGGCGTTCCGCCATCACAAATCTCCAACAACGACGAAATCCCGCCGCACGAGCCAATCGCACGTGCGTTCTCCTTAAACAAACTCAATTCCTTCAACACAACACACGCTTTCTCCTTGGCGAAACCCGTACCCGACTCAATTACCCTAATTAACTGATTAAGCAAGGTTAACCCTAACCCCTCCGCATTCAACGCATTTTTACTCGATTCAACACTGGAAACCCTAGCAATTGCAGAAACAACCTTTTCTTTAATCTCAAACGACGTCGTCGAGTCAAGTATCTTGATCAAAACCGGGATTAAACCTTGCGAAACCGCAACAACAACGTTCTTGTCATCCGAGTAGAGCAACTGAGTCAACTCATCAATCGCCGAGTTCTTAGATTCCGGGGAGCCGATCTGTAGGCGCGTAATTAAATTAGCGGCGGGAGGCGCGTCGGAGAGAAGGGAGAGGTCGTGGAGAAATTGATCGAGTAAGGAGGAGAGCGAGTCGACTTCAGATTGAGTGAGTAGTTTACCACGAGGCGGGGTTGAGGTAGGGTGGGAACAGTCGACGGCGGTTGAGACGGCGGAGGTTAGGGTAGTTGAGAGGGAGGTTAGGATAGTAGTGGTGAGGGTGGGAGTTGGGGTTGGGGAGAGGGAGAGGGTGAGGAGGAGGGAGCGGAGAGAATCGAGTTTGGAAGAGATGAGAGACCATTTGGATTTGAAGTGGTGGATGTTAGGGAGGTGGGTTTGGAGGGTGGTTAGGTTGGTGGTTGTGGTTTGGAGGAGGAGGTCTGGTGGTGGTGGAGATTGTGGTTGGGGCATTGTGAGATTGGGTTGGTGGTTGGGAATTGTGACTTGTGAGTTGTGAGGGAGGGAGGGAGGGAGGGAGTTGCGGGAAGAGAGTAGAGGAAGTAGTAACAAGAAAGAAAGAAACAATAAACAAAGTGCCGGGAAAGGACTAAGCAGTTGCCACTTGCCAGGTGGGTGGGTACTGGACTACTTGGTACGGGGTAGATAGCAAGATTTATTTGCGGGAGAATTATTGCTTATTTTTTTGGTTCTATTATTGGCTTAATTGTTTCTACTTTGTAAACTTGATTAAGTGGTTTAAAGCGTGTGGAGTGTGGACTATATTTCGGTCCAACCTCCATTTTTTTGGGCTTTGGTGTTGAAGTAAACCCGAGTATACGTGAGTCAGCTTCATTTGGTCATCATATTTATGAATTAGGCTTGATATGGCAAAAAATATTGGCCAAAAAAAAGAAAATTTACCATGGAAAAATCGCAAATTAGCCAACAGGAAATTATATTAATATATCATCATCATCCTCACACGCCTCTAACCTATAGGCTAGAGCTGGTAATGAGCACAAGCTTGCCCTTACTTAGCTTGTGCTAATAAAGCAAATTTTGCCTCGAATTGATCTCGAGCTCACCGGAGCTTCAAAAATATCTCGAGACAATTACAAGAAAAACAGTCAAGAATTTCGAGAATTCATTCAGCTTTTGTCACCACACCTACCTTTTAGGGTCCGGACATGAAAATTTGATTCCGCATTATTTTCCTCAAACCTATTTGCGCACAGGTTCCATCAAACCCCTACACACCATTCTGAAATGCATCACAAGCCATACCCCTTCGACCTAAGCATAAAAAACAAACCTTCATAATTCGTGATTCATCGCTAAAACCTCTTAATACCAGGCTTTACATCCCAAAACGTCATATCCTTTACACCAAACCAAAACAGAGTATGTAACGGTACCTTTTAGGCTAAAATGGGACATAATACACTACCTCCTAGGCTTCGCCTTTGAGTGTGTAGCTCTACACACATACGAAAGCCCTAGCACGGAGTCTATGCCCCATATCCGAATTACGGCCTTGGTTTGATTTCACTCCACTTAAATATCTAAGTAGTTTTCCTAAAAGAGAATTCAACCAACCTATATTTCCTCTTGCCGGTCACTAGGAGCTCTTTCTTCAAGAGACATCATTCTGCCTTCCGTTCGAATCTTAACTACGTTCAAATAAAGTAAAGGCACCTTTAACTCGGTATGTCTTAGTACTCGTCTTTGCCTAGGATGAGGTTCTAGATTCAGACGCATAGACCTTAGGTTTTAGGTTGACTTTTATCCAATAATGTTGGTAAAGATGTTCAGTTCGATAGTTGGTTTTCACTCCGACTGGAAGTTGCTTTGTGGATTTATAGTATCTCCTGCTCTCGACCTATTTCGCTCCATGTTGTCACTCGTCTTGATTAAGAAACCCGCGTACGTAGGAGTTTGTCTATCTTTTTTAGGCTAACGAGCATTGCCCCAATTTGAGTCAATCCCAGACAACTCTTGTAAATTTCATATTTCAAATCTTCCTCATTCTTTTAGAAAAAAAAAACAAATTTTCGAAAATTCAAATGTTTTTTTGTCAATTTGTGACTCTTAAGCCAATATGTGTTATTATGTGATTATAATCATACTAACCCTTGTAGGTACAACATACCAAAAAAAGCTACTTCAAAATTTGGCTCGGCCAACGGGGGGCCTCTAAAGCCTAATAGGCTAAATACAACATATCCTGATACGAAAGCTACTTCAAAATAGGTGTACACCGCCGAATGGGGGCTCTAAAGCCTAGTAGATCTGGCAGACGTCTCTTCCAACTGCTAATTGAGGGCTCTAAAATCTGGTATGTGATATTCCAATCGATAATTAGAGCCTCTCAAACCTGGTAAACGATGTTTGTAGTTGCTAACTGGGGCTCTGAAGCCCAAAAGATGATTTTTTAAAAACCTGAGGCCAAATTTAACTAATGAAATTCGCGATATTCTCTCCAAGAGGTTCAACTTCGGATAAGTGCTTATCTCGGTTATGTTTTGCGTGTCTGTGTATTTCTATACAACATAATACAAATGTTATGTTGACAACTTGACATATTTCAAACTAATTAGGCTATATTTATGCATGAACTTATACGTATAACTTCAAACCTAGCCGTAATTTAAATAAATAAAAAAAATTGATGAAAAAAGAGCAACATAATGTAGTTGGCAAATTAGGTTTGGCCATGTCAGCAATGCCACGCATTTAACAGTCCACTCATACTCAAAGCTCCCAACCTATACGAAATCCCAAAATGACCCTTTCCATTACCACTTTCGTCCTCAACTCTTACTTCATAAAAGACTACCAAATTACAGTACCACATAACGTAACTTCCCCCAATTTCAACTTCCTCTCTCATCAACAATGGCGATCCCAGCTTACAAATTAGGGTTTATGATGATTACAGTAGCAATGTTGTTACTCACATCATCAACAATCTCCGCAATTGCGACTTCTGCGGATTCTCCCTTCATTGTCGCCCACAAGAAGGCTAGCATTACTAAGCTTAGTAATGGCGTCGAACGTGTTTCCGTAAATATCGACATCTACAATCAAGGATATACGTATGATTTCGCTAATTTCTTCCATCTCTTACTTTGATTATATTAGTTTGATTGCTTGTTGTCAACATTTGAATTGCATGTCATATATTCATCAAGTTCCGAAAGCCGAAAGTATTCTATACGTTTGTTTAATATATGTGAGGAGTATTTTGATCGGAGTATGAAAATGAATTGAATGAAAATTATGAAATATTGGTTCGATTTCATTCTATTATTTCGGCATTTTCATAAATTTCTTTGTTCTCTTACTACGATGAAATTAGTTTGATTGCATGTTACACTAGAATTACTTAAATTATACGGAGTATTTGATCTGTTTCTTTCTAAATTTTTTATTCAATGTTATGTGCATATTTTAATTGCTTGTCATGTATTGGTCGCGCAGTGAAGGTATTACTCCCTCCATCCCCTTCATTTCCGTACATTTGTTTAGAATATCTGAGGAGTATTTTGAACTAAACGTATGGAAGCGGAAAAAAAAGAAGGGTGTAACTTGGGTTCAGACACGACTTGATTTCTGTCCTCAAACTTCAACGTATAACTCAATGTGGCAAACTCGATATACAATTACTCATTATCATTTATAAAGTATCGCCTTTTGTATTATATAATTCACTAAATCGACCCCATTAACACCGTCGAATACCATCTCATCAAGTGTGTTTATGCACCGGGTCAATTTAGTGACATGAAGAGATGATACACGAAATCTTGGTGACATGTAGCATTTAATTTGAAAAATTGGTCGTACATTTGGGTATGTATGAAAGTCTGAAACAATAGAAATCTCGAAAGGCCTGAAGTGAGGAACTAATATATGAGGTATTTTGCTTGATATATAAGATTTGTAGATTGCATGCGCGTGTACCTAACCATGCTCGTCTGAGCTGAAGCCTGGATAGAGGCATTGTTAAATGAGTTTATGCTTGTTTCACCCAATTATCTGGTTCGACTTTTTTCTCCTAAACAAAAAAAAACACTGAATGGGGCGAAGAGAGTGAAATGGAGGGTTACGGTTTAGTATTGGATGCATGCACAATGTGGTAATGTATTGTATGTTATGTCTTTCATGTGACCCCCTCAACTATGGTGGAATTGGGGAGTGGCTGAGTGGCTGCGTTGGGACTCAGTAGGGGATGTGATCAATGTCCTATATGCCTTTGTGCTATATCTAAGCCATTTAATGTTTTGATTGGGATCCTTCACTTTAGGTCTATAAAAATGTATGGAGTTAAAAATGTTATGTTTAATGCTGGATAGCTTGTGCCCTGTGGTACACAAAGCACTTTGGTATTGTTTATAGATCTCGTGTTTTAATAATCTAATATACGGATTTAAGAACAGGTGACCGTAAACGCAGTCATAAAACTTTGAACTGATTATTTTATAATGCGTGTTTATTTTTGTACACTACAGTCAGTTGTAGAATTTCTGTCTCAGTTAAAGCTAATAGAAGCACGCTCCATTTATGTCTGTGAATACATCACATTTCACATTGGCTTAATTAGATTTTACAGTGGACTTCAATCTAATCTATATAAGTGAAGCGGAATCTAATTCCGTTTTATATTTGCAAATGTTTGCAGCACTGTGTATGATATAAGTCTTGTAGACGATAGCTGGCCTACAGAATCATTCAACGTCATAAGCGGTAACTTCTCAAGGACGTGGGAAAGCCTAGAGGGGTAAGCATTGGTGGACACACAATCTCTTTCTATTTTCTTGGGTGATTCATCTGTTTGCTTATTTATTCAAGATACTCTTTGTTTTTTTTTACAGTGGTGCCACTGTTTCCCACTCTATTGAATTGGAGCCAAAAGTTAAAGGTCCGTTCCAGGGTTCCCCAGCTGTGGTCACTTTCCGTATCCCTACCAAGGCTGTTCCTGTGGTACGACACCTCTTGTAGATGGTGACTTGTGTTCCATTAAATCTTAACATTGTTGGTATCTGTACCTGATAATAACTCTCTTACAGGTGGCGTATTCTACCCCAATCTTCCCTCTGGACGTGCTTGCAGACACCAAACCAGAGAACAAGCTTGAATTGGTATCAGTCTACCGGTTTAAATCACTTTAGATTTGTTCTTGTTCATCATCTTTTGACTTTTATGACCTTTATTAACCTAATATATTGCTCTTTTTTCTGTCGCTGTTTGTTGGATGGTGGCTAACAACTTTTCAGGCAAAGGTATGCGTTTTGTTTAAATACTACTTACAATCTCTTTCTATTCTTGTAATGAAAATTTGCAGTCAGTTTTAGGATAGATTATTGAGGCAGTAGGAGGTTTTGTGAGTTATTTTATGAACACATTCTCTTGGTTGAAGTGTCGACATCTACCTTAGTTTCCATGTGTGGAAAGGTTTCAGACAAGAGGTCACGATATACAAACTAACAAACCCATGATAATGCTGCTGTACTAGAAAGAACACAGATTAAGCTGTTATACGGGCATCTTTGGTTATAGCTGTAAATTATCTGGCACAAAAACGAATTAGCTAGTCCATGGTATGAGCGGGTACCATATTAGTATATGCTGTCTAAAGTCTATATCTCACCTCACAAATGACAATCTTCCCAAAATGCCAACTTACAAATATGAAATTTCGGTGGCCGTAGTGTAACAGCTTGACGCCTTGACTGTTCTTGATATAATGACGGTGCAAGAAGTCTTTTTTTGATATTATGACTAGGAAAAGTACATTTTTGCTAAATCTGAAGGACAGTTTAGGATTTTTTTTGTGTTTGCTTGATATAATGACGAAGGGCAGACCTGAGGGAGTGGTGCTATTTCAACAAGTAAGCATTTAATTGTTAAGTTGAAAGGAATGCTTAAGGCAACCACTAGTGAATGTGTCGTAATGTTAATTTGGAGTTGGTGAAGCCATGCAAGTGGTTGCAATAGGTGGCTCAAACCGACCGTGTTGAATCCCCTTTTTCTTGGCAGTTGCGTGATATGAATTAAATTGATACTGCATTACTGCTAACTATAAGTCTATAATGGTGAATCCCATGGTTGTGTTCTTTGTACAGAGACTTGTAGCACGGTTTGGTCCGCAGTTTTCAGCATTATCCCTCGTGGCTTTGCTTGGATATATAATTGCCACCCCATCAAAGTCAAATGCAGTCAAGGCAAACAAGAAAAGGCGGTGAAGCACCCTGCATATACGAATTTTAATAAATTCGACTTTGCTTGTCGTTAGTTTTCCCAACAGAAATGGGAGGGTATCTATGTATCATTGTCTCTTGTTTCCGTCTCTTTAGAATAGAGGAGTTTTGTACCGACAGTTTACACAACTAGCTGATTAAAATGAGTTTTAACTTGCAAGACTTGCAATGTAAACCGGTTTCATTTTCCTGAATTGGGGCATGGATTACCTGTTGTCTTAAAGACATCACATAAATGGGTAAAATCATTGAATTATTTGGATTGAACCCGGCTTTTAAATTGATTCAAGTATAGAACCTGCAAAGTGGGTTGAACACTTGAACCACATAAATGGGTAAAAATTAGTTATGCTTGAAAGAGTACTGCCATTGTCGTTCTGAGTATGCAGAATTAAATTGTCAACCCCAACTATAAAAATTTCACATGCTTTCAATCTAAAGATTTCCACCATTATTTTATTCAATCTAAAGATTTCCACCATTATTTTAATGGGATGTAAGAGATGTCTTAAGTTAAGACGTTCTTAAACAAGAAGTGTTGTGAGCAATTTTGTCTAAGTTTGTTTAGGGGCTATTGCTATTTGCTATTTGCTATTTGCTAACTGCTACCACCAACTCCTTATAAGGTATGACTCACATCAATTTGGATCCTAGCTCGACGCATATGTCATCTTTGAGCGGACTTTATTAGTCTAGAAAAAGGAGTGCAATGTATATTCGTTAAGTAGGAAGGTAAAAAAAAAACTAAAATAAAATCAATAAATGCATGCGATGATCTAATTAGAATTAAGCACCTGATTAAATACTAGTTAAACTAACCATGCTGTACGTGACTTATGGAAGAAACATTACTAGTAAGAGTCAAAGCCTTAAAACTATAATTTCTTGTTTTGTTTTCTATACTTTTGATTTTTCTTTGTGGTCTAGAAAATTGAAAAACTCGTCCTACCTTTGATCAAACAACCAATTAAAAAAACAAATAATATATCCAATCCAAATCGGACTAAACAAAAACACAAGACTAAAACCAAACACAACTAAAATAGCTCAATCACCAATTTACCATTATTAGAAGAGCCAGCTAATTACATCTAAAAACATAATTACAATCATTAATTAATTAATTAATTAATCACATAGTAGAATTACATTACCCTCATCTTCTTCTTCTTCTTCCCCTATTTTTTTCAATCATCCATGGTAGTTGTTTCATCTTCTCAGATCTCTTAATCTTATTTTTTTCAATTTTAATCTCAGAGATCTCATCTCTTAATTACCTAATTAATTAATTTTAAAGAGAAGATGATTACGATTCCATATTTGACCGCATTATCTACTTACTTAAGTTATACTTTGTTGTTTGCTTTTGGTCAATTACGTGATTTGTTTCGCAAAATTATCGATTGGGGAAAATCTAATAATCTCCAGGTATTTTTCTCAATTTTTTTAATTTTATACTTTTTATTTCTTCTTCTTGTTGATTTCCTTTGTTTATGATTTAACTGTTCATTTTTTGATGATTTAGGGTTACGCGCCTATATGTTTGGATTCCGAGGATTTCTATACTCGTCGACTTTATCTTCGTATCCAGGTAATTTAATTTTAACAAATATAGAATAAAACCGTCTTACAGTGTGGGCCGGTCCTTTTATTGGTTAACCGCTCATTCATTACTATCAATGAACGGCTCGTCTCTATACAATATGATTTTGTATTTGATTAATTTCATTTAATTTTAAATTTTAGAAGCATGTTTTTTTGTGTGCATGTGATTTGGCTTAGGATTAATGTGTGATATGTTAGAATGTGATGCTTAGGGTGATTCATGATACACACAGTCTTGTGGAAAACGGTTTTATGAGGTAAAATCACAATTCAAGGAAGGTTATACTCATAATGCAGCTTATGTAATTTGCTGAAGCTTAACTTTGGAGGATATTTTGGTCAGTTTATGGTGGTTTTATATGCCAATTCTTGTATAACACGGCCTTACATGAATATTTGTATTTGTGATACTCCACAGTGGCAGATCCACGGGTCCTTTTCCGGGTTATTTTGGGGTGTATTTTGGTCCAATTCTTAGGTAAAAATAGAATAAATTTGTATCTTCATGTAGAAATAGGTATATTATATTTTCCTTGGGAACCCAGAAAGAAAATTCCCTAGATCCGCTACTGATACTCCGTATATAATTAAGAAGGTAAAAGTATTGGACTGTGAAGTGTGCTGCTTTATTGAAAATTTGAATTGATGATCTTTAGTTTGGGATACTATTGCTCGTTTAGCCAGGAAAGGGATATTAAGGCTGTGTGAAATTGGGATTTAGGATAAACTGTACAGCTTAAGGTTTGGTGTGTTACAATGTGACCGATATTCTCTTGCCGGCTGTAGGACTGTTTCGGAAGGCCAATTTCGAGTGCTCCTGATGCTTGGTTTGACGTGGTGGAACGGTTTTCTAACGATCGTAACAAGACTTTGATGTATGTATTTTTCATGGAGGAACAAATCGTTATTTATATTGCTTAATAGTCCAACTTTGATGTTGTTGGTCACTAATAATTTAAACTCTGTTGTTACAGACGTACGGACAAAGTTAAGCATTGTCTTAATTTGGGGTCATATAATTACCTCGGGTTTGCTGCAGCCGATGAATACTGCACACCCCGTGCTATTGAATCGCTGAAGAAATTTTCTGCAAGCACCTGTAGCCCACGTGTAGATGGAGGTGCATATAATGTTTTTAATATTTTCATTCTTTTTTGTGTGGACACTAGGTATGTGGATCAGGTGCCATTATATTAGCTAAGGCTGATTTATTGCAGGCACTACTGTATTGCATGCTGAATTGGAGGAGTGCGTCGCTAAATTTGTGGGAAAGCCTGATGCTTGTGTCTTTGGGATGGGTTATGCTACAAATTCTGCTATTATACCTGTCTTGATTGGGAAGGTATGTTTATATGCTTATAATTTACTGCAAATGTTTACACTACCCATATCAAGTGTCATGAATACTAATGTTTTCATATTCATCAACAGGGTGGGTTGATTATAAGTGATTCTCTCAATCACAGTTCACTTGTCAATGGTGCTCGAGGATCCGGAGCTGTGATTTCCATCTTCCAACACAATAGTGAGTTCCTATCTTGGTTTTTAAAATCTAGTTACAGGGCTTAGTGAAGCGCTAGCATAAACAACTGAAGGTCTGTGGCACGCCTTGTTCATATGTTAAATCTAGTCAGTCACACTATATTGAATTTTTCACACTGTTATCATCTATATCTTTTATTTATTACATCTTCCCCTTTGCGTCATTATCCCTAGGTTTTACTTTTTTTCATGTTAAACTTCTTTGAAGTTTAAAAATCTTTAAAAAAGGAGGTATTGTGCCACAAATTCTTATTTTGAAAAATACAAGTTTGTCTGCTAAAATGACGTGTCTCGGGGGTTCATGTCTTTGCCTTGTGCAAGTTTGGTATACTAATGTGATGAGATGAATTCACCCTTTTGTAAAAGTTAGTCACTTTCTTTTTCCTCGTTATTTGACGTGCTTTCTCCTAACTGAGAAGTGCTATCTGATGTTTTCCAGTTCCATCTGACCTAGAAAGAGTTTTAAGGGAACAAATTGCTGAAGGTCAACCCAGGACACACCGACCCTGGAAGAAAATAATTGTTGTTGTGGAAGGAATATACAGTATGGAGGGGGAGCTATGCAATCTCCCTGAGATTGTTGCAATATGCAAAAAATACAAGGTATGCAAAGAACCTTACAATGAACATTCCTACTTCTGAGGTCTTGACAGTTTTTATGCTAACTTGTAGTAATTCTTATAGACAACGTTCTTTACTAATTATGTACTTTCTGCTTTTTTGAAGTTTAATTGTTTGGTTTTCTGAATTGGGGTTTGTGATTTTCAAAGTGGCATGAACTTTATGCAACTTGTCAAGATTGAACCTTAATGTGACAATGTTTGAGAAGATTTGACATTTTCTTTTTATAAAGCGATTATTTTATGTGTACATGATAAATACTGCCTATAAATGTTTACACTCCATGTATTGTGTAAACTAAGATTTGCACGTTGCTATCTTTGCTGCTATCTGTCCGTTTAGAACTTAGGGAGGTTAATCCAAATTCTCTCCTAAACAATTGGACCATATGCCTGCCTGTCTTCAAAGGCGAAAGCCAAGTTGTAGCCTGTTCACTGAACCCATAGCGTGCCATTGCCCTTGTATCTGTAGCTAGTCTCCTGTCTAGGGTATGGTAAGGGGTGTGAATGTCCATTGGCTTTACTTGTATCCTTGCAATGTGTATCCAAAGATTCCAAACTGACTGAAGCGCTAGATGGATTTCGGTCCTAGTTTACTTATGCAGCAGGAGAATCCATAGCTTGCGAGAAATTTATGGAGATGGCATACTGCTGATTGAGATTTTAGTTGGTGAAAGGGGGAATGGGATGATGAAATACTCATGGTAAGGAGCTTTGGAAGCACGAGGGGATGTAATCTGGTGACTGTGTTTGTAGCAAGTATAAATCCTTAAAACATATAGTAGGAAAACTATTGTGAAGGATTGGCTTGATGGTATTGGTGGCTTTGCCAAGGTGCCTTTGCACAATTGCACCTTCAAAACCCAAAGATTTATCAAGAAATATTATTTACCATGTTTGTGTTATGTATGTGAAGGTGGTGAATCTTGGCACGAAGAAGTCTCTTTTTCATATGTCCTTTAACATCGCAGGCAAAGACTATCCATCCTACATAAAAGGGGTTTAGGTCAAGCACTCTACAGAAGCTAGCTTTTGTTATTCATGGGCTTGACATTGGGTGGTAGCATTAACCTACCTTCAAATGAAAATTTTCTTGCTAGATGAAGTGTGATAGTTAACTTTTCTGAATCATAACTTGATTTGTATTGCTCGGACTCTAGTACATGTATCTGTACCCATGACCAAATTTTAAATGTTTGACATGGATTTTTGAGCAATAGTGAAACGTTTGGGCAGTATGGTAGCTATTAACTTTGCATGAGGCGGTTAATTCCTACAAGTCCTTGCAATTGCTAAGTGGTTCTGTCTGAAGTTCTGAACCTTTGTACAAGGCAACTGACCGCTGTGAGATTCACATTTTTTAAGAAAGACTCTGTAATACTCACTGTTTTATGTTTGATTTTGGTCATTCTGATCCAAATATGAAATATAGGCTCTTTAGGGTGATTTATATGATTTTTGGGGAAAAAATGTCTTTCTGAATTGTAAATTAATTTTGCAGTTTAACAACTATAGAGAATTGTGAAAGTTGGTGTCGACAACTATAACCTAGAATAAGAATAGCAAAATTAACAGGCTTACAAGTCCTAGTTGTGTTCTCTGCCCCTCTTGTTCTTTTCTTGATGTTACATTTCATCTGTATGCTGTAGGCATATGTTTATCTGGATGAAGCACATAGCATTGGAGCCGTTGGAAAGACAGGCAGGGGTGTTTGTGAGCTTTTAGGAGTTGATACAGCTGATGTGGATATCATGATGGGAACATTTACAAAATCATTTGGATCTTGTGGTGGTTATATTGCTGGCTCAAAGGTTTATTTTTATGATCTTTGTACCCCTGAGCAAGAGTTTAGTTATTAGTATGGTTATCAAATAGCAGCTTAGATTTTCCAAGACCCGGAAGTGCGTAAAATCAATGTTTTCAGCTATAAGCATTTAGTTAATTTTTTGCAGGAGCTTATTCAATACCTCAAATACGCTTGTCCCGCTCATTTGTATGGAACATCAATATCACCACCTGCTGCACAACAAATCATTTCTGCAATTAAAGTTCTTCTTGGAGAGGATGGGTCCAGTAGAGGTCTGAGATTACTATCTCCGATTTTGCTATTGTCTACTTGATTTTGGTTGTTTTTGCGCTGAATTCTTTAGTATTGACATAAATTTGTATATCAGGTGCTCAAAAACTTGCCAGAATTCGTGAAAACAGTAATTTTTTTCGGTCAGAGCTGCAGAAAATGGGTTTTGAGGTACTTGGTGATAATGACTCCCCTGTGATGCCCATTATGCTTTACAATCCCTCCAAAATTCCTGCTTTCTCTAGGGAGTGCCTTCGGAAAAATGTAAGCATCAATATAGTGAATAACTTTTTTTATATCTTGGAAGTTTTGTTTTGGATAATCACCGACATGTTTGGCTCTAGCCGGATGACCCGGATCTAATAATATTTCTTTGTACCTTTTCCCCCGGAAATTTGTAGGTGGCTGTTGTTGTAGTTGGATTTCCAGCAACACCACTATTATTGGCAAGGGCACGCATATGTATATCTGCTTCTCACTCCCGAGAGGATTTGGTCAAGGCTTTGGAGGTTAGTGCACTTTTTTGGTTCTAGAACACGATGTATCATTTGTTACTGCTACTTTTGGAACTGCCCGGAGTTTATATAGGGTAGTCCAGTGAATGAAGATGTCACTGGTTAGTTTATATGGACTCCTTTCAGGGAAACATGATTCAACCTTTATTTTACGTGTGAGACCAACTCCTTCTGATTTTGACAAAGGTAAAAAAAGATGTAACTACATATGGCTTTTATAGCCATTGCCATTGTTACATCTAGTAAAAAGTAACACTACAATCAAAACAATGAAAAGCTAGTGCTACTACAAGATACTCCCTCCGTCCCGGTCATTTGTTGTCCTTTTCCATTTTGGGTGTCTCAGTCAATTGTTGTCCTTTCTATTTTAGGACTGCATTTGATGAGTAATTTGATCTTTCACTTTCAATTTAGTCCACTTGTCATGTTATAATTGACTCCCTCCTCTTTCCTTGGTCTTTGTGCCAAAACCAAAGGACAACAAATGACCGGGCCAGAGGGAGTATAATGATTTGGATTGAGCATTCAATATGAGACATTCTCATACAAAACTCACAGGTAATTTTAACTAAAAAAATTTGGTTGAAATTTTTAGGTTATAAGCGAGGTTGGCGACCTAGTTGGCATCAAATACTTCCCTGCAGAGCCGAAGAAAGTGCATCAGGAGGATGGAATGCTGAAGCTCGATTAGAACTCTCGGTTTTTCAATTTTGTAGCATTAAGCAGGGTGAGGTTAGATGGGCTGTTAACGTAGTAATTTCCGTCTCCAAAGGAGTAGCGGGGTGCTGTGTGTTATGCCATCATCTGCTTTTATTGTTCTGGAAATTGTGAAGTGATTTTTATTTCATTCCTCGTCAGTATTGGTCTAACCCGGGGGGCTCCCTCTTTGGAGGTACGCCGTTTTGTAATTATTGAAAGCTATCATTTGGTAGATACCTCTATGGGATTGTGTAGATTAAAGAAACCCTCTTTTTTGACTGTGTACAGTCTTTTGCGAGACGTTTGCATGCATACAATCCAATCACAAATCAATTGTTAAATGATAAACGGAATGTTAAATAGCTTGATTGTATGGGAAGGTCTCGAAATTTTGTAGATGCATGAAGATGGTGTTTCTCTCTTATTCATTCTTTGATTTGATTGAGTAGTCTGGTTTTGCTTTGTTACTGCGGAATCTCAGACAATGATGCAGCATTTGTTTGTTTTTAAGTTAACGATTACTAATTACTTTATGAACTTCCTCGCATTAGTTGAGGTCTTGAGGATCGAGGTCCTTGGCATTTACCATGCCCATACGGATCTCTTCGGGCGTGTGCTTGTACGATACTATGACATTTTGATTGAACTGGAGTGATCATTCCGATGAAAAAACCTAACAACCAAATTATGAGTCGATAAACCCCAATTCAATCAAAGTGTGTGGACATTAAAATGCGGCAAATAGACGGAGCATCAGACAGCTGTCTAAGACAAGTTATGTACAGAGTTAGGTGTGACTGGTTAATTGGCATGTGTTTAAAGGACACGTAGGACCAAAAAGAGCATCACACAAAGACTAGTACTGGCCTGCTTCTTTTAATTTGGATCTGTAGTACCCTTGGATCGTGACTGCTTAGCTCAACTCATTGATTGATGGCTATAATACCAGCCAAGCCCATACCAAAAGTGGAAAAAAATTTAATAGGGGAAAAAATTTTTAGTAGGGGTAAACAGGTAATGGTATGCGGGAGAGGTAAAAAAAAGCAAGAAAATTTTAACTAAAATCTTTGAAATTTTCGTACGCCAGCGGGGGGCGAGTGCCCCTGCAATGCTGCAAGCCCCTCCCTAACTCCACCACCGTGCTCGCTACCACTTGCGGTGGAAAATTTCAAAGTTTCTTGTTAAACATTTCCAACTTTTTTGACTTCCCCTTAACCTCTTACCTGTTCGCCCCCGCTCAGGTCAAAACTTTGTTCTGCCACTTCATACCGTTTCTTGCTTAATACATTTTCTTTGGAAAACAATAGATTAGTAAATTTGAGCTTATTTATCTAATAAAGTTATAAATGATGCTAGTATTTATGATTTCGGTTTAACATTAACCCTTGTGTTCCTCTATATCGGGGTTATAAAAGTGCTGGTTCTTGAGATATGATGATCTATTAAACAAATTATATTAATAATTCAATTTACAGATGCCTTAATCTTAAATGACACGGTAACTTAATAAGCATAGTACTTATGTCCTGTGTCCAAAATCCGTTACCATTCCCTTTATTTAACTAGCAAAATAAAGATTTTGGCATACGAAGAGAGCAAACAAAACCTTTCCCACAATTTCACAATTATAAAACAAATTAAAACTTTCCAGCATGCCAATAATTTCAAAAGAAAAATAATAAAAGTGATTTTAATTAGATCCAGAATTATGATTCATGTGAATAAAGTCATAATGTTAGCTGACGGTACACGGAATTATATCCGGATCCTCCATATCTTATTATCTTAGGAGACTCATATATCATTATTCAATAATTTTGGATAAGCTGATCTTTTGATGCCATGAAGAGCCATATTTATTTCTGACCACTGATTCGTTCCGATCCGACCATTCCGATTCGAACACTTGTCATTTCTTCAATATTAGCTGCTTATCTGGCCGAAAGATAGACACCCCATCTATTTCCTGTGAATTATGAGTTATGACTAGTTCCCATATGCAAATTGGAGCTTGCAAGAGACACAAAATGTCTTCCATGTGGATCAGCCTTGCAACATGTGGCTGGGATTTGGATCTGGATACTCCTGTATGTTACCAAATTAATATAACAAATACACCAAAAAAAAAAACGATTATGAATAACGCATAAAGGGCTACCAGAGAAAGATCTATCAATAACTTGTTAAGAAGCCACCTCTTATAATAAGTTTTTGTCTAGGAGGCATTAGTTGCAGTTAAATTAAAGATAAGAGGATAGTTAACCTTAATCTAGTACTTGACGACATTAATTCCGGTAATCTTATAACATTTTCAACCGAGAACGTCTTAACCGAGCAACAACATAAGCAAATTATAAGTTTGGGCACTCTTCCCCAACAGCAGAGAGCTTGGAAAGCTCCGACCCGGGCAAGATCCGGAAAGACATATATGCTACAGGAAAAAGTGCTAATAATGATATACAATCTGATTACAATTTACAACATTGAAAAATATTAAAAATGGGTATGACATAACCTCACTAACAAAAAGAGAAGCAGGTCATCATTCCAAAAGCAAAAGGGTGAATTCTGCCTTTAAGATTAGTAATAATTAAATATTCGTTATTAAACCAAGTTTCGTATTATACAGCTTCACACTAGTTAGTCTTCTACAAATTATTATCATATAAAATCAGCCCGCTATATGCATACGATCTCATTTGAGTTTTTGTGTATATTAGAATACGAACAATTATTTCAGACGGCAACATGAACAGTAATCAGCCAAGGAGGCATAGACAATAACGACCAATTCAACCACCGTCCACACCAAAATAATTTGGGGTGACAGAATAATAAAAGCCAGCAAAAAGATAAAATAAACTAATAAAGCACTAAGATTACTGTTGTTTCCAAGTGTCAAACGACACCCTTCAAATTGTCTTAAGTTGATTTTTTCTAATTTTCTCCGCATATTATAGGCTGTTCCAAAGAATAAGGTGTCCAATATCCAAGTGACATGTATAAAATACTAAAAAAGGGCAAAAATGTGATTGCAATAATGCAGTAGAAAAAATATTTATGTAACTTTATCCAAGCAATCATAAAAAAATACAGGAGTATATAATAGCTCTCCAACTTCACAGTTTTGCAACAAAAAAAACAAAAAAAAAACAGAGAAACAGATAAAGCAGAGCATCAATAAAAGAAAGAAGCCATGGCAGAAGCAGAAGAAACAACAACATCAAAACCGATAAACACGGAAACAATGGAGTCAGATGATCATCAAAATGGAGAAGCAATTTCAGGAAGCGTAGACCTTGAATACAACTTACACCAACCTCTTCTTAAGAGAAATAGAACTCTCTCTGCTAGCCACTTAGCTATGGTGGGTGCTAAGGTTTCACATATTGAAAGCCTCGATTACGAGTACGTTCTCCCTCTCTTTCTATCTATGTGGTTTGTGTTCCATAGCACCGTTATGGATAAGGTTGCATACATCATAAACTTTCTAGCTATTCTTGTCCATGGTATAATTCCTATATGTCTTGTGTACATGATGTGCCTTTCTGAAACCAGCTAACCACAGAATTGCATGTGTTTGGTTGAAATTCTTGTGTTTTGTAAGATGATATGATAAGACTGTCATGATGTGAAAGAGCCATCTTAAGTCTTAACTAAACATAATTCAGATATGTCTTACTTTTGATGCAGAATCAACGAGAACGATTTGTTCAAACAGGATTGGAGAAGTCGGTCGAAAATTCAAGTGTTGCAATATGTGTTTTTGAAATGGAAACTGGCGTTTCTAGTGGGGCTGCTAACTGGGCTTATTGCTACAGTCATTAATCTCGCTGTCGAAAACATTGCTGGCTACAAGCTTCTTCTAGTTTCAGAATACGTGACGCAGGACAGGTGCTTATTTCTGTAGAGTAACTCAACGTCTAAACTATATTAGTATCACATAGATTTGATCTATAAACTACATACATACTCATTCAGAATTATGAGACACAAGTGCTCGTCTAAAAATCGAAATCGGGTATTTAGAAAAATCCCAAGTCTTGGGAGGTATAAAATGAAATGCCCAAGTAACATATACACATCAACTATGCCTGGGATATGACGCGGCCACTATAGAGTCAAAGGACAATAATGTATAAGATGACTCAAAAGTTTTTCTGGTTTGGTTATTGTTTATGGTGCAGGTATATGATGGGACTGATAACATTGACAGGCATAAATTTCCTACTTACTCTAATGGCAACTTTGTTAGTTGTTTTTTTCGCACCAACCGCAGCTGGGCCTGGAATACCAGAAATTAAAGCTTACCTTAATGGTGTTGATACCCCAAACATGTATGGAGCCCCAACACTGTTTGTCAAGGTCGGTGAGCTATGATTTTCATACATGGTTTTTCTAACGTGTGCCCTAAGGGTACACAATAACCTAAACGTGGTAAGAATCATAAGATATCCCCATTAATCATGGTAAAAATGAGTTTATATTTTAATATGTCATGACAATATCTTGTGAATCTTACCACATTTAGGTTATTAACGTTGGCACACATTAGAAAAACTGTTTCATACATATTTCTAACATGTTTTCCTTACATCATGTACTAATCAAACATGAAATGTTAGCAAGCTCAAATTATTGCATGACTAAGGCTTTGTTATTGTATTCTATGTAATCTAAATTATCTAACAGTTGCTTCAGTACGCATTTATCTTCCCAGGATCAACCTAAATGATCATTAGCTCTAGGCAGCATTTCAGAAAATGAACCAGCATATATAGACTATTTACGTTGTCAAGATCATCATCTCAACATGAACACTTTACTTTTCAAAATTTTCATTTCCCAGTTTGTATCATAATCATAGTTTTCAATCTTCGTTTGGCAAGAAGCATGTCAGTCAAGGGATAGAATCATAGAAATAATGTTGATGATTGTACACTCAGTTTTATCTAATTCGTGATAGCATTCATAAAGATTACTCAAGCCTCAAACTACTATCAAATTTTCACCAAATAATTAGAAAATGAAAGGTCTCATGGTGTAATGTAGTCGCATGCTAACTAAAAAACCAGCAATCAAGACTATTACTGTATGTTTAAGCATTCAATATAATAATCACGAGCATCAAAGACTAATTGTTACCTGAATAAACTTATTTGCTGCTGCAACAGATAATCGGCAGTATCGGAGCTGTCTCTGCTGGATTAGACCTCGGCAAAGAAGGGCCTTTGGTACATATAGGAGCTTGCATCGCTTCTTTACTCGGTCAAGGTGGGACCGAGAAGTATCGTATAAAATGGCGTTGGCTTCGTTTGATGAATAACGACAGGGACAGGAGAGACCTGATCACATGTGGGGCCTCCTCGGGGGTTTGTGCAGCTTTTCGATCTCCAGTAGGAGGCGTACTTTTTGCTCTGGAGGAAGTGGCGACATGGTGGAGAAGCGCCCTCCTATGGAGAACTTTCTTTAGCACAGCAGTTGTAGTTGTGATTCTCAGAGCTTTCATAGAGTACTGCAGTTCTGGACAATGTGGGCTATTTGGCGATGGAGGGCTCATCATGTTCGATGTGAGTAGTGTCACTGTGCGATACCATGTGATGGATATCATCCCGGTCATCCTCATAGGACTCATTGGTGGAGTTCTTGGAAGCTTGTATAACTACCTTCTTCATAAAGTTCTCAGACTGTACAATCTCATCAATGAGTAAGCTTTATCCAATTTCTTTTCGCATGTAGTAACTACCTTTTTCATAAGATCAAGCAAGAGATCAACATCAAATGGATTAAGATATTACTGTAATATTTTACATAACCTTTGAAATAATATGAAATCTAATTTTTAAATGAAAATCGGTCAGGAAAAATACGTGAGAATGTATGTTTTACCCTAACCTGACCCAAACCCATATTGACCAAACCCCTAATTTTAGGCAAAATAATAAAACCGTATTGACCCGACCAATATTCTGACCCAACCCACATTGATCCAAACATACTCAACCTGCCCAACCCATTTGACATCTTTAGTGCAGATTTAACTACTTAAGCTCTATAGTTCTGGATTTGGATCAGCATTTCCTTACTGCTGTATTCTGTTGCAGGAAGGGAAAGCTGGCAAAGATTCTTCTAAGTCTTACAGTTTCGGTCTTCACCTCAGTGTGCATGTACGGCCTACCTTTCCTCGTAAATTGCACAAAATGTGATCCGTCAATTAGCAATGCCACCTGCTCAACAACAGGAAGAACAGGGAACTTCAAAAGATTCAACTGTCCAGAAGGCTACTATAACGACCTTGGTAGCTTACTCTTTTCAACCAATGATGATGCTGTTAGGAACATCTTCTCAACAAATACGCCTGGAGAGTTCCACCCCGTCTCTCTGTTAATCTACTTTGCACTCTACTGCATATTGGGTCTCTTTACCTTTGGCATAGCCGTACCCTCCGGACTCTTCCTACCCATCATTCTTATTGGTTCAGCTTATGGACGCTTACTCGGGTTAGCCATGAAAAATTACTCAAAAATTGATGAGGGTCTTTATGCAGTACTCGGTGCCGCCTCCCTCATGTCGGGCTCAATGAGAATGACTGTATCCCTTTGTGTCATTTTCCTTGAACTCACCAATAATCTACTTCTACTTCCCATAACAATGCTTGTCCTACTCATATCGAAAACTGTAGGGGATTGCTTCAACCCTAGCATATATGATATTATACTAGACCTTAAAGGCCTTCCTTTTCTAGATTCAAACCCTGAGCCATGGATGAGGAACATCACTGTCGGCGAGCTCGCTGATGTCAAGCCTCCATTAGTCAGTCTACGTGGAGTTGAAAAAGTCTCGAGGATTGTAGATGTTCTCAAGAACACTACCCACAATGGCTTTCCCGTGATTGATGATGATGCAATGCTACCAATACCAAATGCACATCATTCTAAGCTAATGGAGCTCCATGGACTCATCTTGAGGGCTCACCTTGTAGCTGTGCTAAAGAAAAAATGGTTCATGAAAGAACTAAGACGAACAGAAGAATGGGAAGTGAGAGAGAAATTTACATGGGCTGAGCTGGCGGAGAGAGACACAAACTTTGAACAAGTAGCCATTTCGAAACATGAGATGGAGATGTATGTTGATTTACATCCCTTTACGAACAAAACTCCTTATACCGTAGTAGAAGACACTTCGGCAGCAAAGGCAATGGTGCTCTTTAGGCAGGTTGCTCTTCGCCATCTTCTCATTGTACCAAAGTACCAAGGTTCAGGGGTAAGTAACCGTTGTCCTGTAACATACAATACACGCAGTATATAGCTGATATCGGGTATTATAGGAATAGAAATAAGGATTTCTGAATTAATGTGTAACCAATAATGTTCTCTTTTGTTTTGCAGATATATCCTGTAATCGGAATCCTAACAAGACAAGATTTGAG
>VHZZ01002103.1:28892-45206 GCA_009801015.1 Silene noctiflora
TTACCAGTTGATATGGAGAATTATGTACAACAATGCAGGGTGATCAAGCATCTATAATAGGAGGAGCAATAGATTTTGTGAAGGAAATGGAGCAAATGCTGCAATCTCTACAAGCTGAAAAGACAATGAGGCAATCAGAAGAGAACTGCAATGCCTCGGCCGCTTCCTCCTCCACAAACTCCTCGCTTGTGACATCTCCGACACCTACATTTCAGTTTAGTACCTTCGACGTCAATGAAGAAGGGTATAATGGTAATCCCACACATATTAGAAGAAATAACAGTAATGAAGAGTTTACTGCAGAAAATAGGTCAGCTTTGGCAGATATTAAAGTGGTTGTGATTCAAAATCATGTCAATTTGAAAATCCAATGTCAAAGGAGACATGGTCAACTTCTTAAAGTCGTTTCGGGTTTCGAAGAACTTGGGCTCTCTGTTCTCCACCTCAACATCACTTCCTTGCATACCCTTGTCCATTACTCTTTCAGTTTAAAGGTACATTGTCTAATCTCTTACGTCTTTCGTTCTCGGTTAAATGATACCTAGTGAATGTATGTTTTTAAACCCATGTCATGAGTATGAACGCTCATTGACTTACCGGCTTAACTAACTGACATCGGCAAACATGCACATGGCTTGGTGGACCTAAAAGGATGTAACATTTGTAACGTTGTGGCGGTACCGTGGCAGGGTAATTCCAAGTGGTCACATATCATAATAATGTACAATTAATTGCCACACAATTATTTTGATTTGTACAGAAAATTATCAATGTATTTTGTTTATACTCAGAATAATTATAATTATTGTTTTGTAAAATGCAGATTGAAGATGACTGTAAACTAGGATCAGCAGATGAGGTGGTAAAGGCTGTGCATCACATATTCAGCTTAATCAACCTCAGCTAAACCCGGTTAAGGGAGTTCTTAGTCTAGTTCTAATTATGTAGCTTTAGTGTAATTTCTGCATATAATTCAGAGAAAATAGACAAAATATTTTATGAAATCAGATTGAGTTTAAGGAACAATGCACTCCATGCTCTACTTAATCGCGATATAATAACTTTTTAAATCGTAGTATTTAGTCCAAATTCAAGCTAAGTTTAGAACGAGCATCATTGTATGTGAAAGGGAGTTACCGTGTTAGTTACTTTAATAGACCTTACATTATTTGTATGCGAAAGGGAGGTACTGAAACTCGCTAACACCTGCTAACGCGTCTCATTTTCCGTATATGTGTTTTTTAACAAAAGTATGATTGTTACTAATCTCATGATTGCAAGGGAATGATAGCTTTCTTTTCATATGGACATGGGGAGTTGTCCCCATCCCAGTTTTCTTCTTTTCATACTTGATTATTTTGGTGTTTTGGATTGTCTTTGTACCCCTATCTTTTAAAATATCTTCACCTAGTAGTTCTCGGGTGCGGCCATTATATACTTGGATAAATGAAAATGACAATTTTCAACTATAAAATAATCATTTTTTAAGTGGTCGTACTATACGATAGTTTTATAGTATAACGTGTGCTTCTCCGAGTTCTGCTTGCCTCCTTTTAGTCCTTTCCTCTCTTTGATTTTCTTGGTTTGTAGTCCAACAATGTGTGTAGTCACTTTCTTGCTATGTAGTACCAATATTCTGTTGAATTTTGAGTATATATTTCACCACAAATTTTCATTTGTGACGGGTCAAAATAAAACCCACATGGAAGGATAAAGACAATTAATTTGTGATTCCCTATGCATTCTACTTTTTGTCTTATCTCCGTCACAAGTGAAACCTATTGATATTTGACATCCCACATCCTACAAAACTAACTCATCTCCATTATCTAAAATTGGTGTGCAAACGTTGAGTTATCTATAAGTTAGATCACAGTCCCATAGTTCTCCCTTAGGCAGAGTCTTATCTCTGCCATGAACAGTATCACCCATGTGAGTAGATAAGACAAAACAGATTGCTACTTTCCATACAACCTGTTTTTGTTTTTAATTTATGACGGATATACCGGTCACAAATGATTGAGAATTTGTGATAAGTCTAAGAGCATCCACATTGAAGAGGATGCCATCTTCCTATTATTTCTTCTCTCTCCTTTTATCTTTTCGACACATCATCTTCTCTTTCATCCAACTCATATTCTACTATCTTCATCCACCTCCTTTACCCTTCTTCCATTTTTTTCCCACATCAAAGAGGATCCTCTCTATTTACTCCACCATATTTAAATTTTTTTTATAATAGTTAATAAATTTATGAATCATTTTTTTTGTTTTAGTTATTTACAAATTAATAAAGTTCATACTAAAAACGATGGTATTATTAATTGAAAATCGTTAACATATAAATTAAAATGATGCATCAAAAGAAAATTAAGAAATTGAAATGTTATTTAATTATACATATTTAAGTTTCACAAATTCTAGTATAAGACCGACTCAAACCGTGAGACAGTTCTTTTCTATAAAGTTTCATTCATTTATTTTTATTAATAAGGGGATATACTTTATACAAATAAACCATAATACACAATATCTACTGTTTTAATCTTAATTTGAGTGTTGAAGCATAGAATTCATACGCTAAAAAATTACTACAACTCATACGCTATAGTATTGATACTCAAGTGCAGAAAAGGATGCAGCACACAACGAGTGTAAAAAAAGTGCAGAAATGCAAAGATGAATTTTGAGAATCATTCGTTTTTTTTTTAATTGAAAATTAAAATATAATAGTCTACAATTCCACATGGTATAATATTATAGGAGGGTGGGCACAAGGACCTAAGTTATACTTCCTCTAAAAATAGAGGAAGTCTTCCTCTTCCTCATTCAAAGAGGATGTCCATTGTTGATTCCACATTGAAGAGGACATCTTCTTAGAAGAGAGAAGGTGCTAAGATGATGCAGATGCATCATCCTCTTCAATGTGGGTGCTTAAGGCAGGAAATTGAAGTTATTGATGGGAAAGAAAGTGAAAGAAGGGAGAGGGTTGAAAATAGGTTAAGAAGAGTGATAATACACAAGTGTGAGAGGAAAAGAGAGGAACGTAGGCAGCCGTTGGTTGCGTTGGTAGAGGTTATCGGCTTGCCCATCACCATGTGCAATTATGCATGCTGCTTTGTATTTCACTTTACACAAATTCTTTGTTTATTTTAGACGGATATTATTCGTCTTAAAGTCAAATAACTATCTCTTTTATAGATAAAATTAAAATAAAATGTCAAGATAACTAATTTTATTGGTAAAGTCGTAAGAGATAATTCTCATGATCTGGATTCAAGCTCTGCTCGTGTCAAAATTGTAAGAAAAAAAACCTACAAAGATTACAATAATACCCCTTCATCTCGATTAATAGTTATCTGTTACTTTTGGAACAGAGATCAAAGAAAACAAAATGGGTGATTTTTAGACCAAACCAAACCAAACCAAACACATAACACACAAGCACATAAGAGAAAGACCAACAGTCGACCAAATTCCAAAATGAAAATAGATAACTTTTCGTCATTTATGACGGATGATTAAATCATCACAAGCTTGTGACGTGAGACAAAGAAGCAAGTAGGAGGGATAAGTGGGGGGATTAAAAGCTCGTGATGGTAACAAATAAGAGGGCCGAGTCGGAAATAGAGGAAAGAGGCGACATGAAGACAAGATAATGTACAAGAATACACAACCTTGAGCGCAGTTAATTTGGGAGTTTGGGACGAATATTTGTCCAAAATTTAATCTCAAGTTACAAGACTGATTGTTATTGCAAAGTGTGCCCATACATCAAAATTTGCACATTTTCTCTCTTTTATCGAAAATTCACCGTAATCATTCTACGCAATCTTCATTTGTTTAATCTAACAATTAAACCATCAAAAAGCTCATTTACTTTACAACTACATTGACTAATCTTCTAGTTTATCATAAACATTATTAACATTTAATCAAATAGAATCGTATATTTGTTCTCATCGTTCTTACTGACGTATTAGTAGTCCCTTCATTAGGGCACTAGTCTACCTCTCATCGGTTGTGAATTGGCCACGAGGTACTAGGGTCTAGGGTAGTTTTGTCATATTACTTACAACGAACTTGTAATTTTATACCCACTTTTCTGTTAATAATATACATAAATAAAACACCACTTTAATATCCTCGTTTGAGTCCTAACTCCTAAGCTAACGATACTTAGCTCGACCACATATAAAGTATTCCGTAGTTGACTATTATACATTGTACAACGATCTTATGCAATATGCCGATGTTATATGTTGACCGTTGAGTCATAAGCTTATTATGCTACTTAGGTCGACCACATATAAAGTATTCCGTAGTTGACTATTACACATTGTACAACGATCTTATGCGATATGCCGATATTATATGAAAGTACTCGTACAATTTTATTGGGAGGTGACGCAATGCAATTATGCAAGCTAATCTCTGGTCCTCCGGATTCCCATAACGAAATTATTCACCTCGAAGTTTGATTTTGTTCACGATTCCCAAGGTGGAAGCCCCACTTTTTACCTTTTACCATTCTCTTCTGATTCTGCGTCGTCTTACACCTTTTTACCATCTTTTTTCACTTTCCATATCCTTCAGTCAATCTTTACACATTTGCTTTTCTTACCTCCACTATCGTCATGTCCTTCTCTTCTCTTTTGGAATCATCTAAATAATCCTACGTACATCTTCCATTATTCTTCGACCACAAAAGGCCATTTTGTTCTGAAATAATAAAACGAGATTTTATGGCTATTTATGGTCAAATCATGGCCAAGCCAGTGTTACAACTTATGAAGACTTGTTTTCTAGAAATGGTTGCATTTGGCAGTCAAACAAACCTCGTCTTATTGTTTCAGACAAGAATTACCCGTCTGAGAGGAAACAAACTCTTATTTGAAATTTACTACCGACCTCTTTTCTACTTCTCCAACCTTCTCTCACAAACTAATAAAAAGGTATATATTCTTGTCCACTTGCATATCAATAGTATATGGCAAAATATAATCCATTTAATCGTTTTATTAAAGGAAGTCGAAGAGAAGATCGGAAAGAGAATCCGTTAGCAAAACCCTTATTCTTTTCATATTCATGAATATTAGGTCATACTTCCTTCATTCAACTCCATTCTACTACATTGTTTTTTCACGTTTGTCAACACGTTTTTTACGCGTTGAATATCATTAGCTACGTATTTACAAAAATTATAAAAGTTAGATATTTTTAATGTACTTGTAAAGATGAAATCAAACAAGACCCCACATGAATATATTTTCATGTATGTATTAAGAGAAAATTGAAATCGAATGCTTACTTATAAATAGTGTATAAAAATAAAAGTGATAGATTGGAGAAAAAGTATATTGCAAAAGGTTAATTATATCCTTCAACGTAGACAGTACTCGGCAGGGCTTAGTAATATAAGCCTCCCTAAATATTAAATCAACAAGAATGCCTTACGGAAGTCCGTATCGTAAGAAAATAGGTCATGGTGTTTCTTACGAAAGTCGATAATCCAGTTCATACTTCTTCCGTCAACCGAGAATACAACATTTTACCAATAACTGCCCGTTACAAAACTTTTGAAAGTTATTTTAACTGGTAAATGCTACACATTTTTTCCTACCAAAACCTGAAAACCCGGACTACTTTTCTAAACATTTACAGGTTATTTCCTACACTTCCCTCAAAAATTGAAAAAATATTTTCCTTGCCAAAATAATCCCACCTCATTGTCATAAAAGCCATCCCATTCTCTCTTCACTTCCTTCGTCTTCCTCCTGCTACGATAAATGATTACCCTCCTTGATCCATTGAACTGAGGCATTTAGGATTAGTATAACAGCAGGAACCATCGCTATTAAAATGTGCCAAAAATGAATTTAACACCTTTTCGTAGATGGCAGAGACGAAGTCAATCTTGAGCGGCAAAGAAATGAGGAGCAAGCTCAGCTAACCACATGGGATCAATAATGGTAATATTCCGGATATAATTCTGATTAGTTCGGAGAAGCTCATCGAATATTATGCAGTCTGCTTTTGTCCGGAATAACAATGAAGTCGGGTGTATTTGCACTACCTGACTACTTGACAATGCCCTATTCAATACACCAAAACCAATCAGTTTCAAACTGATTAGTAAACGTTAAAACAAAAAAAAAAAAAAAAAAACATAATTGACGATACTGCACACAATAATTCAACTGGTTATTCATAAATCCATGGCAATTGGCGATGCTCCCCCAGTAAATGGGTAATTTGATCAGGGCTTGGCTGGGTCATTCATGTAATGTGTGATACATTTTGAGACGGGTCAGGCTGGGTCATTTCAAGTTGCAGGCATGTTTGGGGTGCTCAGTTAATTGGTCATTATGTTTGGGTTACTATGGGTCCGGTTATCTTTGGGTCAGTTATTGGTCTGGTCACCGATTTGATTAGTAGGGTCATTGCTGGTCGTGACTCGTGAGTAGTGTCTATTAGATTTTTGTTATGTTTTAATATAAATAATCTTATGTTTGATTACGAAATTATCATTTCTTGTATTTTGGGTTGGGAAGTTGTGTCATCATTTTTGGGCCAAGTTAATATCGGGTCCAACAAGGATCTGTTTTTGATATGACAGGTCTGCATGCCCATTTACTGAGAAAAATACTCCGTAGTTTTTTTGCTTTATATACAAAGATAAAATAAAATTTAAAGTCTTATAGAAAGGTTATAACGATTCTCAATCACGGCGAAGATACACAGAAACCTTAAATTGAGGTGAAGAAACACGTACCTGTATGTACCCTCAGGCTGCCGCAGAGCAGCATTAAGGAAAAAGGAGGCAGCAAGGCATCTGCGAAATAGAAGCATATCCTCCCCGCACGAAGAAATACGAAATCCCATTTGTTTAACATGGGACTGAATTTGGCTGCATGAAAACCCCCAACAATCTTTCAAATCCATCAATTATAGAGGTAAATGCAGCAAAACAGTTAAAAAGTGTGATATGAAACATTTGTACACAAAGTGTCCAACCAAGCCTCCTCATTTTACAACAATCAGTTAGAGAGACGATACCTGTGCACATCACGAGCATGTCGTAATGAGCGAGCATTCACAAAGTTGTCTTTGCACCACTTCCTCAAATTTTTGAGAGATTTCTCCTTGCTATTGCCCACATTGGCCTTATTCAAGAAATCATCACATGATCTATACACATTAATAAAGGTGATGTGATCTCCTTCTGGACTTGCGAAGTGTTTTATTACATTCTTCGCCTGACATCAGTAACATAAGACGAAAAAAAAAAATCATTACTTGCAAGAGTTCCAACAATTTACTCTCGACACATTTTGAAATATACACTTCATCTGATTTGACCAATCTAGTCTAGCAGGAAAAACTCCTATCTGACCTATCCAAGCTTATGATCTGTTGATCGTACAACTAATCAAAGCTTCTTGTCACGGGTTTATACTGTTTTTCTCAGACTTGTAACCTTGTAGACATGAAGGGATATAAATTGTTGAAACTTGGAAGGAGAAGAAAGCTGGTTGTTGTAGTTTTAATGGGCTTGGTGGAAGCAGTGAAAAAAATGGGGGAATTGGAGAGTCAAATGATTCAGCTTCTCATACTCTCATTCATGTGACATGGGAATGCTCATCATATACTCATCCATTACCATCTAAAATAACGCGAAGGCTACGACCTCTCGCTAACTTGCTGCTAACGTTATTTGATACATAATCACTTCACAGCAAAATAATCTACTTGATTGTTCACGAATAGCTTAACTATGAAGATGTTAGTTACAACAATAATGGAACAGCCACAAAAAAAAAAAACAGCCGAATGGTGCTAGTATCCTAGTATCCGCATGAAACTTAAAACCATTGTAAAAACAGTCCCAAAAGAACAAGGCAGTAATAAACTGGAATAGTTTGACATTCATACCTCATCTTGCTTGTCACGTGGCATATAAAAAATAGATTCAACAGAAAGCATCGCCACAGTTATCAGCATTTCCTCCAAGCAGTTGAATTGACTAGATAAGATAAGAGCCTTGGAATAGACAGGGTCTAATGGAAGTTTAGCCATTTGCTGCCCAACGGGATCTGATAGCTTAGAATCGTCTGTTAGAGCACCAAGCAAAAACAATTCTTCTAGAGACTTCACGATGGCCATCCTGTTCAAAATTTTCAAAGATTGTCAAAAACAGAAAGCCTCCAGATTTCCATAAGGAGCCGTACAGCTGGATCATGAATTATATATTACCATCATCGAATAAAAACTTAGAACTTTAAGATTGTTAAACCAAGTTTGCCATTGAATTTTGTCCCACTTACCGTGAAGGTTTTTCCATAAAGTCAAAGCCAATAATGTCATCAACACCTAAAGCTTTGAGCTGTAAAATGACATTGGAGAGGTTGCATCTCTTGATTTCTGGCACTGTGGAATCCAAAAGTTTCTCAAACTCATTTTCTGGATAGAGGCGGAAGCATTTTCCTGGACCTTCACGCCCTGCACGTCCACTGAAAGAAGGCGTGACTATGAAATTTAGATGACTAATCATTAAATTTGCCTATACCATTCTGTTTATTTGTAAAGGAAAAATAGAAAGTCAATAGCCGTGTTGCCACAGGCCCACCGCCTCAATGAAACCGTCTACTAAATGACACTATAACTTTGAAAAAAATGCTTTTGACTTGCTAGAACTTGTACTATCTAATACCTACTGGAAAAATAAATGATTTTATATTTGGTTGGAAATGCTCCAAAGGGTATGAGGGGGTGTAGTTCTTAACATTTAAATTACTCTCTTTTCTACATTCCCATCAATGAGCATGGAGCACCTATGACAGTGATAGTAGAAAATTAGGTAAAAGCCAGCCCCTTTACAGCATCATAATCATGTTGACAAAATTTTCATAATGCTTCCCAATTAGTGAACACATTTTCATCAAGATTTCCACCCATCATTATTTGATAGCTTGGATAGTTAACGTAATGAATGCAATTAAAACGTGTAGCTCACTCTGGCTGTGCATACCCTTCTATAACTTAGAACTGCATCTAATTAGTGTAATAATTATCAAATTAAAATTCAGAGTACTAATGATATTCAAGATGGCCCTCTATCAGCATGTAGATTTTTTAACTACAATAATCATAGCGAAATAGCTGAAACTTAAAGAACCTAAAACAGCCAAGTTGATATTACAGTAGATACTTCGATGATTATACTATTATTGATTGAAAGTATTAAACTCTGGGAAGTTGAACACAAAAGGACCACAACCAACGCCGAGAAAAGCAAGGAAATGAGAAGAAAAAGTCATTAGATACCAAGAAATAATCGTCTAGTAAAAGGGTAATATGATCTGAGAAACTCCATTGCAGATTGTGATTAAATATTACTCTGCACTCTACAGTAATTATTAATCAAGACATATTTGGAAGCATCAGTGACACTAATGAAAAGGCTAATGTTATCTGACCAAAGAATACTAATAGCACGAGAAATTGTCAAGCGTCCATGCATACCTACCTCCTTTGAAGAGCTTGTGCTTTAGAAGTAGGAATAATGCTTAATGATTCTACCCCTGTTTTTGGATTGAAGTTACGTGCTTTCACCACTCCAGGGTCGATAACGTACTTTATTCCTGGTATAGTCACCGATGTCTCGGCAATGTTTGTCGCAAGTATTACCTAGATATGATAACTTTATAAGCCTTAAACTCAATAAAATAGAATATACAATTCTAGCTATGATCTTCATATTTCAGTTTTTTTATTGTCAGATTTCTGATATTAATTCGCAAGAGGGGAAAAAACTACTTCGTATCTTTTACCTTACGAAAGCCATTTGGCGCAGGCATGAAAACTTTCATTTGCTGTTCGGAGGGAAGAGAAGCAAATATAGAAACAGTCACAAGATTTTGGTTGCTTTCGGGGAACTGACGTAGTTTCTCCCTCACAAGCCCCTCGACACTTTCAATTTCTTCTTGACCAGTTAAAAATACGAGTATGTCACCTAGAGCCTCGTCTAAATGAATCTGAAAATGCAAAGAACCTTGAGAATCATACACCATGAAATAAGCATAAAGCAGTGAAGAAACGGAATCATTATCAGGTAAGTTACTCCGTCATTGACAGTTCATAATATAGCAAAGAAACCACATTCAATGCTTATGATCAATTGATCTGGTATCGCAGACAGAGCATAGCAACAGAATTGTGTCATGTCCAGAGATCAAATAGCACAAAATGCAGCCCTGAAGTTTGTTAGCTTGTTTTGTACAGCCATGAGAATAAAAGCTCTAAACAAGCGCTTTTCAGCCTCCAAACATAAAGATTTTAATCAAGTGAAGAGAGAAAAGAACCCCGAGATAACCGAATTATAACTTCACCAGCCATAACTTTGTAATGGAAAGTACTAGAACATTGTATAATATTGGTCAGATTAATTATTCTAAAAAGTTTTAATCTTAACTTGATATGAAGTAGAGAATAGATGAAAAAATATATACAAAAGCTTTTCAAAATAAATATCACCGTTAGACCCAGACGGCAACAGCCGAGTAGCGGACGGTTCCGCGACGTCGTTACCCCGAGTCCTCGACTGCTATTGCGATCGATACCGAGATTTTAAACCATGGATTGATCCCAATGACCCAAAATGAATATTACAAAGAGAATTGTGCTACTTCACAATAAATGAGGTGCAACAGATAGGTCAGCGACTTTCCTTTATTTCATCGTAAAATCCAAAACCAAAGAATAATGAGTATTTGGTTCCACTGGATATGAATATATTTAAAAAAGACAACAACAACGCTTTAGACCGGAATAATTTGGGGTTGGGTTTCTAAAAAATGTAGTTAAATACCCAGTAAAATCAGATTTGAAACTCTAGAACAACTAACAAAAACTAGAAAGTTTACATCAACTAATGTGCTGCCAGACTTCATACACCTTTACCAGTAGTACAAGTACGAGCTAAAAAGAATTAGCCACTAAGAATCGAGACTACCTGAAATATTGTTGATATTGCTGCTTCCACATAATCAGACTGAGGATACAAAGTATAGAACACATCCACGGGGAACTGTCTGCCTTGGACGTGGACAGCCTTTGCACCATCAAAGTACTCGGAGAAAATTTGAGCATCTAAACTAGCAGACATAATTATCAACTTCAGCGGAGGAAGCTTTGTAACCTGGCACTGCTTAAGAGTAGCCCCATTTTCTTTATCTAACTTAAGGTCTCTGCTGATATTTGTGCTACCAAGGTTTAAGGAGTCTTTTCCAGCAAGTGATCTTACTTTCTGGACATCTTTCAGTAAACCCAGTAGCACATCAGTGTGAACAGTTCTTTCATGAGCTTCATCAACAATGATAACTGAATACTTGGATAGATATGGGTCCAACAATGATTCCCTGAATATAAGAAACACTCACATTATTATTATTTCATAATGTGGCAAAATTTAGACTTAAAATTCCGTAATCAACGAGCAACCAAACCATTACATAATATCTCAATGATGTAGAATTAAGAGCACCCATAATGACCAGAAAAAAGCAATCAATGAGAAACATTTCAATGTTGCAACATGTAGCATCCATATGACCTCCTTGCTAATCTACATTAAGAGCTTTAATTGCAATGCAAGTGACCATCTTTTCCGTAACTCAAACTCAGAACTTAGTCTATTACTGTCATCAGGTATCTTATTACATGCTCGTTTCCACATGATGCTCCTCCTAAAATTTTAAGCGTGGCCCTAATGTACAAATCACAGGTCAATTACTCTGTCTAACTGATTCTTTTAGGGCCCTCCTTTTTCTTACCTCCTTCTCCTAGATATTTAGAACCCCCAACGTCACTATATTAGACTGCCCTTAAGACATAGGATTGGCATACTCTCATCATTGGATTGTTCACAAGGCCCCTTGTGAAAAACTGATGTACATACTATCCACTGCTCTCAATGAGAATTCCTCTCATCCCTAAATAGTATGCCTGATCGATCTCCTCCGTCATTTCACAATGGAAATACAGAGAGGAACTAAGAAAGTGTCTCTTAGTATAATGCCATCAATTTTGAATCATAACCTCAAAAACCAAACAACAGCCAAGTGCTCATGCATTTTCCTTTTTTGGTTTTCAATCTTACGGAGTAGAAAGTAGAGAAACGTACATAAAATAACTAACTCTATAAGTATGTAGAGGAACCCAATGCACCAAAATAACCTATTGATTCGTGAATGATTGTCAGCGATTTTCACAGTTTATAACCAGTTTAACAATGCTTCTGCCATACTGGGCTTATTATTCACAGCAACGGGAGCATTTGTAGTAAAATGATATCATCATGTTGTCTCTCCAGCAGTCCAATAAGGAACTGGTGAGTGAGCTTCCTTGCAGTTACGGATGAACAGTTCCTTTGGCAAGAGCCTTGTTATAGCCATTGAGAAACTATGGTATTGTCTGCTACTTGGAAAAAGGTAAGTCAAGTGACATTTTAAGAGAATATGTAAAGTTCATCCAATGTTGTTAGAAGCAATTAGAGCAACACCTGTTATTCAGCTCTTTAGAAAAGGGTGATAATGAACCTACCACTTACTGCATTCATCATCATGTTTCTCTCAAATACAGGCACATCAGCCCAAGTAGCATAACTTAGTAATTACTCCGTATCTAAAAAAAGTTATTACTCAATGTAAGGATGTATGTACCTCAACAATAACCCATCAGTCATATACTTGATCCTTGTTGAGCTACAAGTCATGTCATCAAACCGAATCGAGTAACCAACCCTTTGACCTAACGGCACACCACATTCTTCAGCTACTCTTTTTGCTACAGTGACAGCAGCAACACGCCTTGGTTGAGTAACCCCTATCACTTTTCCTTCACGGCCGAAACCAGCTTTAAACAAGAACTGCGGTAGTTCTGTGATATAAAAAAGAAGGTTTCCATTCAGCATTACAAAGTCGTAAACAAGGCACTCTCACAGAAACATCCAACATAAGATAGCTCATGTGTACTTTGCTACAACTACAAGTATTGCTCCACCAACGAAAAACAACTCTCACTCAGGGTTTTAGGATTGACTTTAACATCATAACTTGCTCCAAGTTGTTCATCAAAGTTTTCCTACTTTGATTTAACTTTAAGAAAGTTAAGCACGTTCTTTTGGACTGGAATTTGTTAAACCAAACAATAAAACGTAACAAACCTGAACTAAACTGAACTTAGCTGAAATTAAGTCCAAAAGAACACTGCCTAAAGCAACAAGAAGCAAAGTTCTACTACATTCGATAACTGCACCAACGTGAAGTGATGACTTAGTTCTCAAACACATTTAGACAAATCACACAAAAAAGAGCAACATAAGCAAATAGGTATATCTTACAAGTTGCATTGTTTCTCGAACCAACAAATTATGCATTAGCAACATTCTTTTATGGAAGAACAAACGAAACGGACGAAAAAACAAGCAATAGAGTCGAAAAACTTACGGGTAGTTTTTCCACTTCCAGTTTCACCAACAATAATAAGAGTTTGATTCTTACGAACTTCTTCCACTAAACGCTTCTCAACTATCAAAATTCAAAACAAAAATCAACATTACTTCAACTATTCAATCGTTCCTCTAAACCCAAATTTGTTCATCAATTTCAACAATAAAAAATAAATAATAAGTGTGAAAAGTTGAATTAATACCAGAAGCAATAGGAAGAGATTTCGTCTGCTCTAAAATCTTTTGCCGCCTGCAATAGGAACGAATCAATTGTTCATTAGAGCTCAAAAACTAAGATAAATTGGAAAAAAAAAACGGTTAGTAAGAAGAAAACCTGGAGTTGTTGTTGGAAACGGTGTCGTTTGAGTGGCGAATTTGTGAGTTCGCCATTGATGGCATATCGATTGATTTTGCTCAAGCTTTAACAATGGCGGAGTAGTTAGCTGCTGAATAATTTACCCTTCTCAATAACAAGGTTAAACGGAGCAGCAACTGTAAAAGTTAAAACCCTAATTTCAGCAATAAACCAAATTGATTTGGGGGAAACGGAATGGCGGCAAGTGTCTAAGTGATGGTGTCGAATGTCGATGGAGAAAAGTGCCAAGTAAACACGGTAAACGTCTAAACGGGTTAATTGAATTGAGCCTGGGTTAAATACTTGAGTTATTTCGGATAATACAAATTCTTGTTTCACGATTATTTTGGTAAGACAGGATTTTATGACCATTTTATGGTCAAATGTAATCAAACAATTTATGGTAACTAGCTTTCCAGAAGTAGTCATATTTGGCTGTCAAATGTACAAAATTCCGACTTATTATTTCAGACCAAAATGGTTCGTCTGAAAGAAGACCAATTGTTCGAATTAAGATCAACTTTACGTGGGTAGTCATCAAACTATTATTTTATGATAATGATTCATAAAACGCTAAAAAAATTTGAATCAGTTTAAATTGCGTCCGATCGATTCAAATTGTATGTTAAATTTTGGATTTTAGGTTAGGTTTTAGACTAAATAAGAATTGTGCAAAACAGATCAATCTTGTTAGATCTAGCGCTAAAGGAAGAAGTTAACCCATGTAATGATCGAGCTCGATAAGACGGTAACAAATCCTTCGGTTCTTTGTTAAAAGACATGAGCGTAGTTTTAAATTGTCATCTTATAGAACTTAGCATGTCAAATAAAAGTCGATATAATCTAAGAATAATATAATATTGGGGAAGTCGTACGTTAGATATAGAATACCAATATTTTTGTTATATAATTTAATTAGTAGATTAAGATATCTTGATTAAAAGTCGACCTCGTTAAGATATTTGTCAAATCAACATCCCATGACAAAGGGCGAACAATTGTAGTTATATGATTATTGAAATTTTATTAACTTGCCTGATAATTTGTCAATAAACATTGTCTGAGGGTTTGTTTCCGATTACATTTGCTATTTGTGCCTGGTGTGTAAATGAACAATCGGCCGATCTTCTTAATGTGACAGTTAGTCTACCACGAACTGTCAGGAGTGAAGTTATAAAGTAGCAAGGGTCAAACCAATACAAATAGATAGAACAGCGAATTTTTGCAACCCCAAAAGTGGAATAAACATGTAATTTAGAGAAAATAAATAAAGCGCAGTTTAGTAACAGGCAACTCACATTGGTTTAGAAACAAAGATTATGTGTTTACCCTGATTGATAGGGGTTTGATTCTTATTATAAGGTCCATTACCTTTCAATGGCCCGATCTAAATTGTTTGTCTTCTAAGTTCTAATACCTAGAATTTTTATCCTTTTCCGATTATATTGCCCCTTAAGACTCTTGATATCAATTAATTTTATTTTTTTGGTGAAAGGTAAGTATATTGATATCAAAATAAAAGTATTACATCTCATGTATAATTCGTATCTTTACATGGTCCTCATTTACAAAAAAAAAAACTTCAATAAAGACAAAATCTAATGCAAATTAATCTTTTGAAGCCAATCTTTATCTCTATGTGGCACAATAGTATTGTTTCGACTCCAAAATCTGCTCATAACCTCATGAATAACCTGCTTGACCACAGTTCTTGGAAGAGTCACTTGGTAATCAACTCGAGTTGTGTTTTTGCTCTGCCAGATGTGATAAGCAACACCCACATGACAAGCACACACAACCTTCCATATCAGAATGCTTCTCTTGCCTCCATTTTTACTCCATTRAGTTAKATGCTCARGKGRAAAAGTRAWCTGRAGTTGCTGCTGCAKAATGGAAATACAYATGGTACTGAAYTTGCATTTGTAAAAAAGATGCTCATGGGATTCATCCATAAGGCCACATAGAAAGCAAACAGGATCATGAACCATACCCATTTGAAATAGTCTATCCTTAGTAAGCAATCGTTTATGCTGAATTGCCCAATAAGTAAAAGACCATTTGGGTAGATTGAAAGAATTCCAGCAATTAAATCTCTAATGTACTTTAGAGACGGGATTTCTGAGCCACTGGTAACCGGCAGCCACAGTATAAGGAGTATCTTTCCCCAGCCAAAGATTGTCAGTGTAAGCAGAGTGGAAATGTGTCATTGTATGGGCTATTTTCTTCCAGGCTCAGCTACGGTCTTGGGGAGGGCTCTAGCTGTCATGGGGTGCCTTTCATATAAATATGGTTAATCCATTCCACCCATAAATGATCCTTTTTACTTGTTATATATCCACCAGATAAATTTGCCTAGCAAAGCCTTGTTTCGGAGTTTTTAATTTTTGATTCCTAAGCCTCCCTCTTCCTTTGGCATACAACAAGTGGACCATTTAACTCTAGGAGCTTT
>VHZZ01002103.1:76818-116241 GCA_009801015.1 Silene noctiflora
TTTGTGCATAACATGTAGTATTCTAGCTCATTTGAGCTCATTTCCTACAAAACATACTTGAGCACACAATTTGCATATAAATATCACTTATCAGAAGGCAAGTTATCATTCTCAAAAAAATCTGCAGGGTGACGTGTTGCACGTCATTGATCAACATAGCACTGACATTGGTTGACACCCCCGTCACCATAGCCAAAAGCTCACTGGATAGACACTCCCTTGCGACATCGAAATAATGATCCGTCGTAGGCCTCGCAAGCCCCAAATGATCGGTTATGTCCTCCATGGACAAATCAAAAGACTGATTCATCAACCGAAAACTGCAAGTCTCACCGGCTTCATCATAAGAAAAAGAGCTTAGGAACTCCAAGGTTAGGAATTCATAGGAATGTTTCCGCAACCGGTACAACCCCATCAACCCCAACGTCTCAAACATACGCCTCACATCCCCCTCAATTCCCAAGTCCCTCAAGATACTCTCATCTACGCACCTAGTAGCTCGTACCGAACGGGTCATCAAAGATACAAACATCTCCCTTTGCCGAAAATTGGCAAACTCCACGGTGGGGTATTGTCTGATTGCCGGAACCACGGAACCATGACTCGGTTGGCCTCTCTCGGCCCTTGACCTATTTGTTGGGTTAGCTCTTGGCATTCTGCATCAACATTAATAGACAACAACAACTTTCGGCTCAAGAATGGAAAACAAGAAGGAAATTTCAGTTTACCAAGCTAAGAAAAGGGAAGCCTTAAGRCGGATTTTTCACTCAAAATACTCCAAAATCAAGTGTCAAATTTGTCAACACTAATATCCTATAGCCTTTTCTAGCATCAAAAGGGTAATAGAAGTAGTAAAAATCAAAAGTTTGGGGCAAACCCTAGGAATTTCGAGATGGATTTTCACAAGATTCGGCTTCAACACAATGATTTCTAGCATAAAACAAGGGTTAAAACGATTTCTAGTGAAGATAATTACATTTAGAACGGATTTGTAGCATAAAAAAAAATTGAAACCTAGCATAATCTAATTTGGGGATTTCAATTACAATCTGATAACACTAGAAGGAAACAATCTTACCTGAAGGCTGCAAAAAGGAATTGGCAAAGGTGAACTTGAAACGAAATTAACAAGTGATAAGAACAAATCCTTGAGTTTTGGGTACTAGAACAAGCTTGAGTGGCTTTTTGAGAGAGATTTGGAAAAGTTTGTATCGAAAATAAGGAACAAAGAAAGGGTTTATAGAGTTTTAAGCAATTAACGCGACTCGATTTAATTTAGGGCACTCGGTCGAGTGCGGGTCGCACTTCGTCGAGGTCGAGTGCGGGTCGCACTCGGTCGAGTGCAAGGCACTCTGTCAAGTGTCGAGTGTACTCGGTTGAGTGCAAAATTGACAGCGGAAAAATTGAATTCTGTCCAATATTGCACTCGGTCGAGTGTCTTGGACTCGGTCGAGTGCACTCACTGTACTCGGTTGAGCACCACCAAAAACTTGAAAATTTTAAAATTTGAGCCGAATGTTTTGTCATATCAATGATTCCTGCAAGAAAGTACATCGTTCGGAGTCCGAGGAGCATCCCGAAACTCGTCACTAGTTAGTTTTCATTCAAGCTTTATGAAACATTGAACAAACCACATAAGTACGCTAAGATCACTTACGCTTTGCGAACCAAACTCAACTCAACCAATAATTAAATCCACAGCAACCCACATAAGTACGCTAAGATCACTTAGTGATACTTTCATACACTCAATATGCAATAAACATTACACCACTCCATGCATACAATTATACTCATACCGTTACCACCACATCAGCTTGCATACCAATACGTCCCTTGGACACGTATAAATCATGTAAGATGCACATAATCATAGAAATAAGCTTCACATCAGTCACATAACATATAAGCATGCACAGCACATCATAGCACATTATCCCGCCCGAGTTACTGGCTTAAGCATATTGGGGTCAGATCCTGAAATGAGGGCGCCTACTCACCCAAAACCAATTCATAGGGGCTCCCAACATACATACACCAGGTTCATTTTAATTTGACTCGATAGATTCATTGGGTTCATTGGTTACAGGTTCTAAAATCGTCGCTCTGATACCACTTTGTAACACCCCCACTTACCAAAGAAGCCTGCACTAAACCTTCCCTAGTAACCAAGGGTGCTATCATCTCGGTTACCCGAAGCAAGTATATATATCAAAAGGACCATTAAAGAACGACATTATGATTGATTACATTTATGTGGAACAAGGACCTACAACCCTACATAACTGGACTATTACAACTGAGCATACTATGATAGTCACACTATTATTATCGTTAGAAGTCTCCATCCCTTAACACGAACATCGCCAAACAAGCATCTACTCAACATCTATACCTGTAGAACAGTCTGCTCACCACCCCCGAATGGATCATCACAATTTTACAAACAACATGGGGTCAGTCAACTGAACAATTATAAACAATATAATGTAAACAATGAGGGAAATAATACAACATCGCCACCACTAACACCACCCATCACCACACCACTCCGGTACTGGGACACACCCAGACGTACCGCATCATCACATCACACCGGTACCGGGACACACCTAGACATACCGTAACAACCCAAGTCCCTTAATGTGCACACCCCCCCTACGCTGAGAGAACGCAGGAGGCGAACAATGGGGGTGAGATCACCTCTCACAATGGCTCACCACAATCACAATATCCAACATCTCCAACCACCATCATACAACTCCGCCATCACAATCATAACATAATCACATAATCATATCATGTCACATTATAGCATATAATTAACCAGGCAACTGAGTAGGATAACCTACCTGTAACGCATCCCATGTAGCATCAACCATCACTCTAACCATATGAGCATTACATATCAACACAAACACCTACAACAGTCAAATGACCTGATTACGCACAACCGAAATCCCAATCCAAGACATACAGACGGTGACGGTGACTTACCTTATTGCACGATTGCTAGACTTGGTCAGACTTAGCGTATTAATCCATTCCTACGACGGACTTCTAGGCATGGCTTTGTAAGGTGAGGGATGAACGAGAGGAATAGAAGGAACGATTTAGGGTTTTTGGGGAAGAAAGGGAAGAAAGAAAATAAGAAAACGAATCGATAAAATTCTAATTTACGCGTAGTATATTTTCACGCTGACACGCTACACTCGGTCGAGTGCCACGACACTCGACCGAGTCCCCTACACCCGGTCGAGTGCACCACACTCGACCGAGTGCACTACTAAACAACTATCGTCTTGACGATTTAGGTCATTTGGTCAAACATGGTCAGTCAACGGTCCCCCCCCCTAAGGGACGGGTATTACAGTAACTCTATCTAGTCCATCTCAACATAGACTACTCAAACTCGAGCTATAGAGTCATTAAGAACACAAGCTCAACCTCACCACCAATGATGAACTCACCAAGTCTTTCATTAAGAACCACCCAAATAAGGGTTGTGAGCTCATTCACGATGAATACTCAACCTAAAACAAGATACATTAGTCATAGGAATAGGTTGTGTACCCAATATGAGTCTTTTCATGGATTCATGAGACCACCCTTGTACAACAAGTTCCGGCATCCATTATTAAATCGTCAACCAAAGGGTTAAGCCCCATTCCCCGCAATGTCTCATGCGTGGACTAACCTAATGTTAAGTCCCTTTGTAATTTGTAATTTTATATACAAATTGTACCAATGTATATGCAAAATTTCTTTAACCCGATACAGGCTGGTTCAGAGCTTGAACAAAGGAGCTCGGGCTCGTCCCTAGCCTGACTATAGCGAAATTTATGACCACCTCTCCTGTCATCACCGATTTCTTAATTAGGACCCTAATTGAAAAATGTATACTCTATTCTAATAAAAATAATATTAAAATTACTTGGTCCATTAAAAATTAATGTAATTTCCTTATAAAACGAAGTAATTACTTGTTCAACACGAGGACCAATAAGCAATATTGAAGAATTTGGAAAGAATTTAATTATGTTTTTAAGAGAAAGATAAAGATATAAAATTTAGGTACTTGGTTGAGGGACATAAATTAGACCTAGCAAACGGGTAAAATGGGCCTGACTAATTCAGGTCAGGTCATTTTGGATATGTCAAATTATCGGGTCGGGTCGTTTTCGGGTTTCGGGTATGTTGGCCGGGTTAGGTTATTTTGGGTTCGGGTCAATAACTAGGAGAGGAAAAATATGTTTAGTGTTATTACCTATTTTTACTTAGCCCCGGTAAACAGATCAGGTCGTGTCGTGCCGTGTTCGTGTTCGTGTCAATATTAAACGGGTCACCACTACCCTAACCCCGACCCGACCCAATTATATAAACGGGTCATTTGCTCAACCCTATCCCGATCCATTTAATTTTTCAATAACCCAACCCGACCTGTTTAACCCATCTATCTTCAAGCAGGTAATTTTAACTCATTTAACGTGTTTAATCCAATAAACTAGTGCAATAAACTACGCTTTATAACCCGTCCCATTTAATTTTTCAATAAACTACGCTTTATAACCGTATAATATTATAAACCTCGCCCCTGAATCCTCATAACAATCCATAGCATCGATCTATTATTATGATACGATATACCCCATCCAATTCTTAATAACAATCTCTATTTTCTTTTTAGTTAATTTACAATATCTTCCTTATTTTTTTTTTTGCATGTGCGTAGTGTGTGTTTTATATGGTCCAAATTCAATTATATGTGGAATAATGTATTTATGTTGTGTAAATTCACTTTCTTATTTGTTACGTAAAAAAGAATAGGAAAAGTTATTAAGAATTGCAGTGAGTATTACACTATACCGAATATTTCCCAACATTTTCTATCTAATTTTACAATTTTAAGATTATTTAAAAAAAATAAAAATAAAAATAAAAAGAAATAAAAAAAGATGGCCTAGTCGACCAACTAAATTAACGACCAAGATTCGTTATGCTTACGAATAGATCACACGTTGACGGTCAAAGATGGAACAAAGCTTGAGACTGTGACTAGCTAACGCGTTATCGCCAAAATACTCTGTTTCTCTTTCCTCCTTTATTCTACAGTAATCGACAGCCAACAACTCCAGATCCCCTCGCACAACTGCCACGTAGCACTCGCTTTTGCTGCCATGTTGGCCATTTTAAAGGCCATTCTTTAACCATTTGGCACTTACACACTTCCCACTTGCACCTTTATCTTCTGTATTTTTATTAAGTCTCCTTGTGACGGTATATCCGTCGCGCTTATAACGGGTCAAGTATTCTCATATGGGTAGATAAAATAAAAGCAAAAGTGCCTAGGTAATCACAAAAGGCTTGTCCTTATCTTCCTAAATAGGTTTTATTTGACCCGTCACAAACTTGTGACGGATATTGCTCGTCACAAATGAGAATTTGTGATTTTTATTTGGTTTATTTTTTATATAAGATGATCTTTTATATTGATTTTGGACTAATATTTAGTGGAGTGCTAATATATAAAGGAAAATGAAAGTAAGAGATAGAATGTGGGGTTACATATCATATTAATCACAAACTATAAATAAATAAGAAAACTGAAAAATCTTTGTGAATTTTCCGATTTAGAAAATGTGGAAGATATTAGTGAATAAGAGGGAGTACGATTTTATATTCAACAATTGTTTTTAACCTCTTATAATAAGAGGATTAAACAAGTGATAATTTCACCTACAATAATATTTGTGTCCGTATTATTTGATGTAATCTCAAATCTCACTTTAATTAAATACATAGATACTTTATGAATTATAATGATGGATAATATATTTAAATCTATACTCCCTCCTAATCTGAATGTTAGTTCCCTTTCTTTTGGGCATCAAAATTAAGGAAATAAATTTGGACTATACAAAACACCCTATCTCACATGAAATTGAACTTGGATCAAACAAAACTTACCAAATAAGGAAGGGAAACCAACTAGCACCGAAAAGGAAAGAGGAACCAACGTAGAGACTAAGATGAGTATTACTTTCTAATTAGTTGTTTATTTTTAATTAAAATTATAAAGAAAATTAAGAGTAAATAAATGATTGGAAGAGAGAGTAAATACTTGTATATGATTTTAAAACATCAAATTGTCAAAATAATATTGTTAGATTTAATGAATAATACGATAACTTATTTTATTTGGTCTATTTCTATACATAACTCTGGTTTAACAAAAAAGAAAATATGTATATTTTACTCATTTCACTTTCTTCTCTTCATTTATCTTTCTACTAGCCAAAAATCGAAAATATGGAACTTGATCATAAATACCGTAAATCTTTTTAGAGTTGTTTTCAATAAAACGAGAAAAATATCGACATTTATAATAAAAAAACAATCATTTAATGATAAATAAAATAGTCTGAAGTTTCAAAAGTAAATTTTAACCACTAGATTTCAACAAATTAATGTTAATTTTTTATCAAAAAATATTCACATTTTAAACATATTGAACCGTCTCAAATGAGAATTTACACGGATAAATTTAGTGAACTCGGTCACTCAACTCAGTTCTTAACTCGTCCCCAACCGAGCATGTGGCTCAAAACATCTCCCATTTCAATCCCCCAAAAGTGTAAGGCTAGTCACTAATCCACCCACTACCATCCTGCCACTTGTCAACACCAAAAGTTTCCCTCATTGTCCCTTTTCTTTTAACACGTAAAATCAATTTCCAGAAATTAAATGAAATCCACAAAAGATATTCGTGGCTGAGAATGTTTCTGAGAATCACCTAGTTTTCCTTAGTATCTTCATCAAACTCTTCCTTCGTCTTTCTGCTCTACACTTTACTTCGCACATTTTCTCTCTCTCTCTCTCTTTTCACTAATTCATCAATCTTCATAAATATTAATTAATTCTTATATTCATGTGCACTTCATTAATTCTGATGAAATTGTTACTGTAATAATTAATTAAGCGAATTTTGTTTACGACTGTCAGTGTATCGGCGATGTCATTATCTCAAGGTAATAATTACAATTATTGAGTTTTTGTTTAGTATTGTTTGATTTTTATGGCGTGAACTTGTGTAAAGTATGCGAAATCGATTTTTGTTGTTTTTGTTGCCGTGGATGAAGGTTCGGTTGAAGTCGCGGTGAGGAAACTATGATAGTTTATAATTGATATCGGCGAAAAAAATTTTGGAAAAAAATGGAGGAAGAATTGGAGAAAAAATGATGTTTATGTTGTTATTGCCGTGGATGAAGGTTTAGTGAAGTCGCGATTGTTGCGGTGTGGAAACTGTGATGGTTCGCGATTGAAAAAGGCGATCGGAAAAAAAAAAAATAGAGGAAGAATTGGAGAAAAGTCGATGTTTTTGTTGTTATTGCTGTGGATGAAGGTTTAATTGAAGTCGCGATTGTTGCGGTGTGGAAACTGTGATAGTTTGTGTTTGAAACAGGCGAAAAAGTTTTTGGAAGGAAAAAAAGGAGGAAGAATTTGAGAAAATCCATGTTTATGTTGTTTTGCTGTGGATGAAGGTTTAGTGAACTCGTGATTGTTTCGGTGAGGTAACTGTGATAACTCGTGATTGAAAAGCAAAAAAAAAATTCCGATAAAGATGGAGGAAGAATTGGAGACAAGACGATGTTTTTGTTGTTACTGTTGTGGATGAAGTTTTTGTTGAAGTCGCGATTAGTTCAGTGAGTAAACTATGATAATAAGTGATTGGAAAAGGCTACAAAAAATTTGGAAGGAAAATGGACGAAGTATTGGAGAAAATTACTTGAATTTTTGTGAGAAGCTTTTAGTTATGTTCAATTGTTCATCCTGATTTTGTGATATTTCCCTTGTTTTTCGGTTGATTTTGTGAGAATTAAGTGGATATCTATCAATTTGTGAGCTGTTTTTGCTGCATTTTTTTTGTTTTTGTGCAGTAATTACTTACCAGAATTCAACGAGTGTGAATTCAGAATTCAGTAGAACTACCTTGTGATGTTCGGAGTGTTTAGAGCAGGGTTTTGTTATTTCAATAGGTTATTGAACTAAGTGCAGTTGTGGTCTTCTGCGGTGGTCCGGTAAATGGACGCTTATTCTTCCGGTGAAGAGCTACTTGTTAAGGTCTCTTCGCTTTAACTTTGCTTTATATTACACAATTTCTTGTATTAGATTGTTCTAGAAAGTATAACGGCTTTGTAATGTTTATGCACCTTGACCTCATCTCAAGTACTAACTGTGTATATAATTTTTCGCAAAGTGACCATTTTGAACTTCAATGTTAGTGTTGCTACATATATTTGAAGTTAATAGAAGGTTGCTTTCAATCTGGTATAAGAATTACTAGTAGATTCTTAAATGTTTTTGAGGTATCCTATGGTATAGCTTATAATGTCTCAAAATGGTTGTCAAGGCTGTATTAAAAATTGACAATCGGTGTAGCTAGTGGGCTTTGAATTCTGCTATTATCTCTCCAAGTTATCCAATTTGTTTAGTGATGTTTTGGCGTTGCCTGATTTACGATGCGCTTGTTACACTTACAGTACAGTCGGCTAGCTTGTCGCCTTTTCATTACAATTATTATACCAAGTACTCCAAAAGGTTTAACCTTGATTGTACTAAGCACCCTTTTAAGTTTTAACTAAGGGTTTACCAATTATTGTGTCGATAGATAGAAAATGTCCATTTTATGTTGATTGTATCTTTCTTTTCTGTGATGTTAGACTAGGAAACCGTATACGATCACAAAGCAAAGAGAGAGATGGACAGAAGAGGAGCACAATAAGTTTCTTGAGGCCTTGAAATTGTATGGTCGAGCCTGGCAGCGGATTGAAGGTACTTATTTGCTTTGACACTGTTTTACCTTTATTGATTTATTTCAAATGTCTAATCATGATTCAGTAATCATTTACCACATCTTTTAAAATTAGGTCACCTATATAGCTACATCTATGTCATCCCGATAGTGAGATTTAAAAATCAATCTACTAGACGTGAGTCACAAACATTGGCTTTTCCACTGTAATAGGAGGGAGAGAGCAACTTTGTGAATATACAATGATTCTAACCAACATTTTTCATCTACGTTCCGGCGTTCTCAAAAGTGAGAATTAAATACACCCAAGTAGAATTGAATTTAGAAAGTTCTCATAATTAATCCCTCCGTCCCTATCATTGTTTACGTTTTCTTTTTACGTAATTCTTTGTGGTTGAGTATTTTAATCAAAGATAAACAAATGAATGAAACGCAACAAGTATTTATTTAGCTTGCACGAAACCCACTTTAATCAATGATTACTTAGCGCGGTTAGCGTAGTCTGGGAATGATTTCATGGCTGGTTCTATGATGGAGGACTTGAGATTGTAATAATGGGGTAATCATGAAGCTATGAATCTATATCAAGTTTGTCAAATTGAGTACTCTGTTCTGTAGCTGCGATCATAGTCCATAGCTATTCCAAATATTATTTAAAACATATCATACAATTTGGTAAACATTGTAACGAATTTCGCCAGATGGGTTCTTATGCTTATTACTTTTGTATTGTGTCTTACTCGAAGAGCTGTTCCTTCTTCCTTCTGTTTTTTGTGTGGTGGTTTGCAGAGCATATTGGGACAAAGACTGCTGTCCAAATAAGAAGTCATGCTCAGAAGTTCTTTTCAAAGGTTCATTGGAATCTCTCATCTAGTTCTGTTTAGATAATATACGCTTCCGCTTATTCGGGAGCAAAGACATTATTTCTCAATGCAAGTTTTTTTTTTTTCTTTTTCTTTTTTTTTTGTCAACTGTGTGATGGTCTTTGGCTAATTTATATAACTCTTCGTTGTCCAGTTGTATGTTTTAGTATTGTTCCTCTCTTATTAGCCCCTCATAGTTATTGCCTTTTATTTTCCACTCCCTCTGTCCCGGTGAAACGTTATTTATTTCCATTTCTAGGTCTATTATTCATTTGTTATCTATTTTTATTTTGAGCAAGTAGTAGACAAATGGGTTAGCGTGGAGGTGAACATACTTTATTTTATTGGTCCATTTCACATATTTTTTCTTTCCTTGGCCTTTGTGTGAAACAGAATAGATAGAATTCATCGGGATGGGGGGAGTATTATACCTTGATTTCATTAGGGATGCATATTATGGTTGTTTTTGGCATTGTGGGAGCCATTGAGGCACTGGGGTAATGTTGTTGCATAATCATTATTATGAGACTAGTTTGTGACAATTTCTTTCACTTCCTCTCAATATGTTTGCATTGGAGAAGCTACAATAAGTAATATATTAACATACCTATCTGCATACTTTTTTAGTCTTTTCAGTATGCTTGCATTCGAGTCAATATGTTAGCATTGGAGAAGCCACAATTTGTAACATAGTAACATATCCATCTGCAGTTTTCTTTTCTTCTTCTTCTTCTTTTTTTCATTTTTTTTTCTTTTTTTTTTAATTCTAGAAGGTAGTTGTTCGAGTCTGGGAAAGTTATTTCTCCAATGTCTTCCTTCTTGAACAAAAATGTTTAGAAATTAAAAGTCTTAATTGTTGGATTTTATCCAGATGTATGTTGAGCCAAACTCAAAATGTTGAGCAAACTCAAAAGGGAGGATAATCTTTAACTTACCATCATTGAAGCATTCGGGTGTTAGTCTGAGTTTTTATATAGCTCAGCCCTTCATTACTAAATATGCAATGCCTCCGGGTTAAGAATGCATGAGTAAGTCTCATATGTTGTTTTTGCCATTGAAGTTCTAGAAATAGATAATAATGGGCAGATGTTATATGAAAATACAGAGTAAAAGTAACTTCCTAGTTGATAGATGCAGAAACTTCTTTGGTGCGTTATTGTCTTACGTTCCTCGGTTTTCACAAATTTTAGCTTCTGTACAACTGGTTGATATTTGCATAATCTGTGTTAACATTGATCAAATACATGAGCTAGAAATAATTCTACGTTTATTCATCAAAATATGTTTGTTACATTTTTTTTGTTGCATTACTCTCAAGTCTCATCTTCTGGATTGGTCGAAAGAGTACTATAACATTCAGTTCTCAGTTACGTGATTTATCTAGACAGCTTTTTAATTTTGCTCAGGGTTTTAGGGGTTTTCATATGTTGATGCATATCAAAATTCTACGGAGTATAAAATATTGTTGCAACATTTTTTTAATGTCTCAAAGTCTTTAACTCTTTACCTTGTGGTGGGGCAAAGGGACGTGAAATACATAGCGCTACCCCTTTCTTCAGAAGTATCAGAACAAAGAGACTGTCTCAGATGACTTTTGATGACGATACGAGACAAGTTTCTCGGGATACGGCACCTGCAATATGTTTTATTATTGTTCAACATTGCTTTTCAGAGATTCATTGAGATTTAAGAGATCTTGGTGCTGAAATGTTGACATGTTTTTTGACTTTCAGTTGGAAAAGGAAGCTCTTGTCAAAGGTGTTCCAGTTGGACAAGCAATCGACATAGAAATTCCTCCTCCGCGTCCTAAAAGGAAACCAAGCAATCCATATCCTCGTAAGACTAGTGCTGTTTGTTCCCCAAACACTCAGGTCAGACCAAAGGATGGGAACCATATGCCTCCCTGTTCTTCACATTACACAGAACAAGGGATAAACTTGGAAAAAGAACCAATACCTGAGGTACGCTTAGTCCTTCCCTTTCCTGTAATGAGGTCTTAATTTACTTACCATGTGTCGCTCAACATTCTGCACATAATTGCGGCTCCTCAGAAGCATGTTTGTGACGATGGCGAAAAAATTCGTGAAGGGACTTGTGAAGGTGACAAGTGCGCTGAAGCCGTTACATCCTTGGGAGTAACTCGAGAATGCCCTGATAAACCTGATTCTATTGAGATAACTCAATATGATACAAGTGAGATTTGAAACATAGTTCTTTTTTTTTGTTCTTATTTTAAAAACCTGTCTTCGCTATAGTTTGTGTACCAAAGACAAAAATCTAATAGCGTGCTATTGCCAGAAAATGAAATGCATGCAGCTAAAAATTTTCCCAGGCATGCTCGTGTTCAGATCCTCGACGGAAGCCCAGGAACATGCAGTCAGGGTCTTTCTTCAGATGTATCATATCAAGAACCCAAACCTCAAATGGAGTTCGCGGGCCATCCTGCATCTAGTCCCATTAATCAGCAAATGTACCCGACTTTTCATCCTTCACATAATCCTTTCCCCAACAACCATGGAGATTACTCTTCTTTCCTGCAAATGTCGTCAACATTTTCAAGTCTTATTTTGTCTGCTCTCCTTCAGAATCCAGCTGCCTATGCTGCAGCTAGTTCTGCAGCTTCTCTTTGGCCCAGCCCAATTGCGGAAAATTCAGTCAACTCTCCTGAAGTCAATAATTCAGGTTTTGGTCCTGGGCCAAGTATGGCAGCAATTGCTGCAGCCACTGTAGCAGCTGCTACTGCCTGGTGGGCCGCGCATGGACTTCTTCCCTTAACTGCTCCTTTCCCTGTTGGTTTCCCTTCTTTTGCTAATGTTGGCCAAACTTCAGTGGCTAATGAAGAAAAGGAAGAGAACTTCAAAATACCGGGATCTCAAGCACAGCAACCAGAACAGGGACATTCTAAATCCTCAGAAACGTCATCATCTAATTCGGGAAATTCTGGTGAAGTTATGGATATTGGAGAAACAGCTAATGATGCTGTAGAGGTTCCTGCAACAAGTGAACAAAAAGACACAAATGAAGTCACGAAGAAGCAGGTGGATCGCTCCTCTTGTGGTTCCAACACACCATCAGGCAGTGATGCTGAGACTGATGTTTTGGGGAAGAATGACAAGGGAAATGAAGAATCTAAGGAACCCGACGAAAATAGACGCATTCGATTTTTTGGGAACACAAACGATAACTGGAAAGAGGTTTCAGAAGAGGTAATGCTCGTTTCCTTCATCCTTTTTCATAGTGCACAAAACTTATATGGGACTGTTTTACACGTGTTACCTTACTCATAACCTTATATTATATGAGAAATACACGAGGATTTGGGTTGGTCTCACGTGTAAAACTTCTCATACAAGGTTCACTGCTTATGATTTTGTCGTTTTATTTCAACATCTCAGGGTCGCCTGGCATTTAAAGCACTCTTCTCAAAAGGGAGATTGCCTCAAAGCTTTTCACGCCGTCAACATCTTGCTGTTGAAGATCTAACACAAAACTCAGAACAAGGAATTGAAGAAACACCTCAACTTGATTTGAATAGTATCCCATGGAAAACGGCTTCCGGTGATCACAGTCCAGGGAAAATTGGATCACAATGTCTGGGTAATAATAGTACCAAAGAGGGGCCGTTGACAATTGGGTTCTTAGAGGCGAAAACGAGTAACGGAACAGGTTTTAAGCCATACAAGAGATGTTCCGTGGAGGCTAGGGAAAGCGGGATGACGAACTCCAGCAATCAAGAACAAGGTAATTGTTCGAAGAGATTACGACTCGAAGGAGAGTCTTCAATTTAATGTCCATGCCAAACACAAGTGTTGATAGGAGCTGCATGCTTTTTATTTCATTTTTTAGCTTAATTTTTCCCCTTGAAATCACGAGACTTTTCGTGTTGTGTATAACTATTAGAAGACTTATAAATCCTTGAATAAATCTCACAATCCCTGTAATTCTCATTCATAATCTAAAGTTTTTGTTACTTCGCAAAAGACATGTGGTTATGCTTTGAATATTTCGATTCTTTACTACCAGGTACACCTTTTATCATAACTAGTTTTTCTATCTTCATTATTCATTTTACAAAGTAACTTATATTAATTGTAAATAAATAACTGAGACGGAGGTAACCTTTTTTTACCAAGCTCAAAGTAGGAAATAAATAATGTCGAGTTTAATGAAGTAGTGGACTGTAGAGTGCAAATGAAGCTAATATTCTGTTACTTTAAACCACATACATATTCAATCCAAAATCACAATTTTCAATGGTTTTTTTTTTGACTCTGACCTTCGCACACATTCATCCAATGTGCTCAAATGGTTGTGAACTCATCCCATTCCGGAAATCATGCAAATATTTGTGTTTTTCAAGTATGACCATTGAATAGACCATGCAAATATACTATAAGTTTTTTTTTCACATATTGAGATATACTACTTTCAAATCTTAATTTCTTCCAAAGTACACGAATATGATGGTGTTATTGTCGCTCGTTAATCTACTCTGCCACTCGACTTGATCTGTGGGGTTTAAAATGGAGGAATAAGAGTTATTCCAATCTCCACCTCAATTTTTTCATATCGCAATTAATCTATACCGTCAATTATTTGTCTCACGAAAGTGAATGGGTAGAAGCAATTTTCCTATTAATATGTATCCGTTGGACACATTTTAGTAAAATCGATAGTACAACAATACAATGACGTACTTTTACCATTTATATTATAACTTGATGATATTTCACCAAAATTGAGGACATAGAATAGTAGTAAAAACTAATCTTAATCCATGAAAAGCAGAGATAATATAAACCAAATTACATTAATCTAGACATTATAAGTCCAATGTACAGTAAATTACAAATCTTAACACATGACACATGCTGCAAATTTTGATCCTACAAATAAGAGTACACAGCACACGAGGGGTTAAGAGGCACTTAATCAGATGGTATGTGTACCCCATTACTCAGACCAACCGTCTTCACTTCCCTCACTTCTAAAGTGTTTCTTTTACTCCAATGCATATCTTTCTCTTCTCCTCTTTCCTCTCCATATTCTCCCATCAAATTATTGTATTTGTATCCCATCTCTAGCCGACCCGACATTCGAATTGAGGACTTGAAAATAACCCGTAATTTGAATTTACCTAAATATTTATTATCGCGAACTGAACATTATTCCTAAAAATCTTGATAATAGCATACCCAAAAAGATTGAACCAGAAATGTCATGATATGACCCGAGATTTTGCAAACTCGAAAATAACCCAACCCAAACATAACCCGATTAGCCCATTTATTTACTAGGTCTAAGACTCTATTTTTATGGCTTAATTCCAGCTTATTTCAGTTTAAGTCAGCTCTATTCAGTTAAGTTTAGTTCTGTTCAACTCTATTCAGATTCATTTCAACTCACTTCTTTATATATTAACTCTTACTTCAACTTTATTCAATTCAGTTTAGCTTAATTAGCTCGTAAATTTCAAAAAAAAAAAAAAAAAAGATCTAACCCAATAAAAAATCCTTCTCATAAACTTTTTTTTTATAGTATATCTCCAAATGTCCTCTTTTCACTCTCCAACATCTTCTAATTCTCACTACATTACCTGCTTTCTTACTGACACTTTCACTTCCACTTGCACCTTCATATCTCACTAAAATCATTGAAAAAAACTTGAAATTTTTTTTCATTTTTTTTAGTGTAACTTAGACATGCCCTCTTTAGTTACCACTCTTTTCTTCACTTTTTTCCTCACTTTTACAAGTTATACTCAATTACATGCAAAACCCATCACAAATTTTGTCAAAAACTCTCAAATAAACCCTAATTGTAATGAAAGTTGTGGTGTTTTTCAAGTATCATATCCATTTTACATAAACAATGCATCATGTGGTTGGTCATCATCAAACCCTACTTACACTAACACATTCCAACTTTCATGTCTTAATTCAACTTCCCTTTTCCTAAACATTGATTCACAAAACTATAGAATTTTAGATTTCTTTTCTGATGGAATTTTACTAAATTTTCCTGGATTTTCCAACACTTGTAGACCTTACAATGACCTAAACTCATTTAAATTCAATGCAAACAATTTTAATAATTTTTTTGCAATTTCAAATGATAATATTATTGGGTTATATGATTGTGAAGATTCATCATTATGTAAGGCTAATTGCGAGGCTAATAATCTTCCTAATTGCGACCGCAACGGTAATAATAATAATAATAACAATAATGGACCTACATGTTGTTACCCATTATCAGATCATAGTGTATGGCATAAAGGAAGTGATTTTGATGTATTTTCTAAGTATGAATGTAGAGGGTTTTCTTCATGGGTTGTTCCAAGAGGAATGAAGGTTGGTAAAAGAGGTGTTAAACTTGAATGGGGAATTCCTATGAATTTGACTAATAATGGTGTTGTTATTTGTGATGTTAATGCACAAATGATTAATGCTACTAATGTCAAAGATGGAATTAGGTGTTTTTGTGATGATGGTTTTGTTGGTGATGGTTATGTCAATGGAACTGGATGCTTCAAAGGTTTGTTCTTTCCAATTCCTTTTGTTAAATTTTTTTTGAATGACGAGGAAACCCACCGCTGCTACTTTTGTCACGCACTGGGTATATATACTGACGTGATAAGCTTGTAAACCACGTATATCAGGTCAATCACCTTTTTACAAGACATATGTTAGTTCTTGGTGTCATTTTGTTATTTTGAGGATAAAATTATTGATGGTGATAGTTATGACCTGTGGCGGACTTAGGATTTGTAGTTAGGGGAAACGAAAGAGTAGTATAATATCTTAAACTTATGTCTTTTGCGGATATTTTAACTAAAATTTTCATTGTTCAGGCTGCTAGCCCCTTAGTTCCGCCATTATTTACGACTTGGGTTTGAAACTTGTTAAGCATGAACTTAATGGAAAAAGTTGATCACTTGTTTGTTGGTTAATCAAATTAGCACTGTCTCCATTCCAAATTTATTTGCTCCCTCTAGTTTCATCCTTGAAACCAAGGTTCGATTCTTATGTTAATGAGAAAATAATGCTGCAAGCTGACATCTTTGGTTCATGAAGTCGAATGTGACAATAAAAACGGGGATGGAGGGAGTATTTAGATGAATTTAGGTATGAGTGTATGACCCTGCAAACCCGAGAAACACGGCTTCAAGTAGGACAGTTACATGTAAATAATTCCGAGTAATTTTCTTTTTCTACAGCATGCTTCAAGGATGGAAAGGAAAAATTTGGCAAAGACTGTGATGCAGACAGAAACCCGAAAAGGAAGATCATAATACTAGCTGGTATACTGACTTCCATCGCTTAAACCAGAATTATAAGAATATAGGAGTAATATTTTTTAAGACTCTGCTCTAAGTACTGTTATATCTGCAGTTCTGACATCAACCCTTGCTGCTGTCTTCTTGCTTACACTTGTCTGCCTGATAAAAAGGTCAGTTAAACCTTCTGTGTATGGCTCGGACAACCAGCCTCACTTTCGAAGCACTTTATCATTCCGAAAATCCTGTAATACTCGGCTCTTTACCTTAAAAGAATTAAACGAAGCTACCAATGGGTTTGATGAAGGCCAGAATAAACTTATGGATGGCCATGGTGGCCCTGTCTATAGAGGTATCCTTAAGGACGGTTCAGGTATCGCAGTTCAGAGAATCCAATGCCAAAATGAGCAGGATCTTATGCAGGTTCTAACTCGGATTGAGCTTCTATCCTCGATTATACACCGACAACTAGCTCACATCTTTGGTTGTTGTATCGACTCTGGTTACGCTCCTATGGTGATTTACGAGTTCCCTGAAAATGGGAGCCTTGAAGAGCATTTACAAAAGGGAAAAGACGAAAAAATAGGACTGGATTGGTACAAAAGGTTAAGTATTGCAGCGCAAACAGCTAGTGTACTCGCTTTCTTACAACATGAAGTATCTCCTCCTATTTTCCATCACGATCTCAAGACGAGTTCCATTTTTCTCGACCAAGAATGTAATGTGAAAATCGCTTGTTTCGCAATGTTGGAGGGGTCAAATTCGTATAGAAGTGATGTTTACGACTTTGGAGTTATTCTCTTGGAGATAATCTCGGGATCAAGGCACGCCGATTTGCCTACAGTCGGGATACAAAAGATTAGAGAAGGCAAGATAGAGGAGATGGTAGACCCTCTACTTTACTACCATGAACAGCCTCCTTTTAGGAAGGAACAGATAGAGATGGTCGCTGATATAGCGACAAGGTGCCTGATATTCGGAGGAGAAGGCAAGTTCAGGATGGTGGATGTGGCGCGAGAACTCGTGCATATTATGAAGGACAGCATTGATGGTGGTAGTAAAAGAGGTCCGGCGTTAGAGGAAACCTTCTCTAATTCAAGTCTACTTCAGATGATATCAATGTCTCCTGATTCTATCTATCTTCCTAGTAAAGTCTAACTCTTCTAGCTCCGAACAAAAACGGGAAGATCCAAATCGATGTTGTTTCGCTTAACAAGTGTATGAATTGAATTCTAGTGTTCTTGATCTTTCTTGAAATCTTCTTAGCTTGTAAATGACCTAAGCTACCTTGTGTATATGCATTTAGCAGATGTAATGATGTTTTCCTTTTGATGTAACGGAAACCACGTGGCAGTTTTGATGTTAACGGGATACAAACCCAGGTCGCTAGTATCATTCATCAACAATTTTGCCTGTTAAGATAGCCGACATCTGTAAATAGGCAGGCATCATGTTACATATAAACACAGTTTTCAAACCCGAGTCCCTGAGTACACGTTCTTACTATACAAGGTGAACTGTTTATGAGAATTACAAACGAGATCATTGATTGAGTCGCAACCAGAACAGGACTTGGTGATTTGCCACATAAAACTGCACAAATCACTCTGGAGATTGCTTACAATGATGATTATTTGACTGGAATTTAGTCTCTGGACCACAAACTACTCACAAATTCAAAGTATTTAAATATGAACCTTAGATTAATTAATATTCATCCAATTAGATAAATTCAAAGATCATTGGATCAAGAGATGAAAACCCAGCTCACAAACCCCCAAGAAATAAGAGTGCCATCACATGAGATACTCGGTTCGAGTACAAACTAAGTAAATTTTACAATAATTTTAAAAAAAAATGTTATAGAAATGTTTGATCTAGTCATGTAAATGAAGTATGGTAACAACGGCGAAATTAAATAAGACAAATATTTTTTTTGCCCTAATTATTTATTTACCACATCTTTGATAGAGTGTTTGTCATATTTTAAGACTGACAGACACGTAAACCATTTTTTGATGAGCGATCGACATTAGCTTCTATGAGACAGTGGACAAAACTCCTTCAGTTGTTGCCCCACCGTCGGAAAGTCAAGCAGGTTAATTCGTATGGTAAATTTCATTATCAACAAAACAAGTACTTGAAACTTAAAATAATATCAAGTCCAAAACCCCTCTTATTCATCGCAAATACTTATGTAAGTCAGTCTTACACAAATCTACATAGTATAAAAGCCAAGTCTTTTCTTGACTTTTCATTGGCGGATAGATTTCATATTATATTCTACATATGAGCCACCTCTCTCCTCAACTCAACTTAATTCATATTCTTAATTTTATTCTAATTACCTATGTTAAAACATACATTGAAATGTTACAATTTACATAAGATGTTGCAATTTACATACATTCAACAGAATCAATACAAAATTATGAATAAATTACAAAATAGTAAATTATAATTACAAAAAAAAATTGACCCGGGTTCTACTTCGCTTTCACCTGCAAATTCATACTATTGTATAAACATTATATTTAAAACATAATTTTTTTCCTAATTTATAAAATATTTTGCATTTTCAAAAAAACAATAGTTCATAGATACTTGCACATTTTAAATTTTTTCGGATTTAAATGAGATATCTGCAAATATCATTTATATATAAAAATAATAATACTTACAATGACATTATTTTTTCAAATTTCAAATAAAATAAGTTCATATATATACTTAAATTCTTAATTTTTTTTTTCGGATTTATATAAAATATTTTTCAAGTATCATTTATAAATAAATTTTAAATAAAAAATAATAATACTAAATTACAACATGAACATAATTAAAAAAAATTAAAATATATTAGATCTATGAAATTCACTACAGGCCCAAAAATTAAAAAAATTGGGATTAGATTACTATTTGGACGTAATAAAGAAAAACCGAAACAAATAGCTGGAAAAAAAAAAATCACAAATGTATAACAATTGAAAAAAAATATAAGGAGTCAAATAAATAAGATATTAGTTAAATAATCATATATAAATCGAAACAGTAAAATTATTTTTTATAAATTCAATATATGTATTCAAGAGAATAACAATATCATGACAATAATTATTTGCAGATCTAATAATTTTAAATGACATGCAAATGAATTATTGTTAAATATTTAACCCAAATATTTTCAATATTGACCGAAAACCTCTTAAATATACAACAAATTGGGTTTAATCAGAAATGGGAGGACGATTGGGTGGAGTAGATGATGAAAACCCATATTTGAGGAAGATGAATGAAGCTATGAGTGACATTAAATATGTGGGTTTAATTTGGGGTTTTTTTAAGAGAGGGCGATGAATGGGATGAGATGCGAACTAGGTAGACTAATAATGCATTAGTAAATACTTCCTATGTGCTTAGGGTTTGTTTTGAGAGTGGTTGGAAATACCGAACATTCATAATATGAGTATTAATATAAGTTTTTGGCCCATAAGAATTAATAAGATTTCTAGATCCAGCAAATTTTTGACCGAGTTAGTGACTTTAAAAGTTAAGTCCGTTGACATATATGCAACAACTAAAAATTCAATTTTATCTCATTTTAATTGTTTCTTTATCATTTGTTAAAAATAAAACACCGTTTATCTATGACGATAAAATCGAATATAAATTGTTAGAGGAGTAAGTGTATAAATGAGTACAGTTTTAAATTGTGTTATGTTATGGGCCGGGTGTTCTATTGTTTTTTAGGATCATGAAACCTAGAGCTGTTCAATGGTGCGTGTCAGCCCGTATCAGTGGGCCGGTTTTTTCTAGCCCAGCCAACCCACGTGCCAGCCCAGCCCAGCCCGTCCCTATACCCGGGTCGGGCCAATGCCCCAAATTTCCGGCCCAGCCCGGCTTGGCCCGCTAAAAAATTCAAAAAACACTAAGAAAACACTATATGGGTCGTGCCCGGGCCAGACATTATGGAGCTCAGCCCGCCCCCTTTTAGTGTCGGGCCCGGGCCACAAATTGACAGCCCAGCCCAGCTCGGCCCAGTGTCCGCCCCTAATGAAACCTATGACAACTCGGTCCGTTCATGAAAATTTGTTAATGTAACCAAATTTACATTTTATGAGATATATTTTGATTATCTAATCCATGTATGCTTATTATTTTGTCTAATGTATATACGCTCCAGTATGCAATAATAGTGCGTTTGTTATTACGACGCGTGCATTTTTTTTGCACGGGTTTAAAACTAGTTTACCATAAAAGGGGATCCCTTAGTTTACCTACGAATAAAATTGTATTTGAACCTGTTTTACAGCTCTATCGGACGGGCTCTTTATACATAAAGTTATGTGCACTCCATAATAATGGCTTATTTCATGGGTTAGCCAGTTCCGCAATACGTATGCATTTTCTAATGGCTTACACAAGACTAACTCTTTATAGTTACATCATCCCGACCTGAGGCCGCTTGGGCGCGATCAAAGAAATGAAGAGAAACTGACAGTAGAGTCGCAATTGCGATCAACATCAACGTAACATTGTTGTATTTCGTTTGCGCCATTTTAGTTGCTTTATGTAACTATACTAATTAATACGGATTATAATTTTTTTTTTTATTAAGGTAGTGTTTGAAAACACGAAATTGAAGAAGAATTGAAAATTGTTGGAATATAGAGCAGTGAAATGAATACAGCCATACAGGGGCTCTACTTTTATACAAAACTGAAAAATTAGCTGGCAAGGGATCCAATACGGTCACACAAACTACTATTTCGTTTTGATAATTTGTTTATCTATTTTATTTTCGAATTTGTTACTTATATGTTTACTTTTTTATTTTTGGATGGTTTTTTTTACGGGTAACGATGATCATCCACACGCATCTTCAATTTGAATTCTTTCCATTGCTTGTCGTCCTTCCTTCTCCATTTTTTTAAGGTTATGCTATATAAAAACATATAAAAAAAAAAGATGCCCGTATAACCGTTAAGAAATGGATCATCCACATACATCTTCAATAATGGATGATCATGGCGAAATTATTGGAACAAAAGGAGTACTCCCTTAAAAAACATAAGATATATGCGGATGATCAATTGATCATCGTTCTGCACCAAATTATTTTTACTCATCTTGCAAAATGAGACAAACATAATACATAATCGTTCTACGTTCCCATTGGGATTAAAAATCAATACAAGAGAATTAATTTAAACCACGAACTTAATCTCAATGTATATCATAAGTACTCGTCCGAGAGCACTTCTCTGTGTAAAACCGTGCATGTTTAATATTCGTGATGGTGGTAAGTTACAGAAAAGGAAAAATTACCAAGAAAACACAGAAAGAGGGTTAAAAACCGTGCACGTTTAATATTCGTGATGGTGGTAAGTAAGTAAAGGGTGATTGCAAAATTGCAAGAATTCCACTGACAAACATTTGTCATGTGTCATTAACTTTTGACATGTTCTTGTACTATATTTGTGTTGTTTGAATGGCCTATAATTTCTCATATGAATTGAAGCCACATTTTAATTTTAATTTTAATTTTAATTTTAATTTGAAACTAATATTGACCATTAGCTAACCACCATTCATTACATCTCTCTTTTCCCACATAAATTCCCTCTTCTAACACATCTTCCTTTCTCCTACCACATTTGCATTATTCCCATACCTCTAATTTTTTGAGTTTTCAGGTACAATAGTTTTTCCGCAATATTGATATGTGATATATACAGAGACGATTTTAGGATTCTGTGCTCTATATTGATGTAATTTGTGTCAAATAGATACATACCATATCAAGGCCGGACCCTAACATGTAAAATGATCTAACTAATGTATATTTTACAAATTTATCTGATGAATAATATCTAAATAATCCGAGTTTAGACAGCCAGATGCCGGAAAAAAAAAAAAACAAAAAAAACAACCTTTTTCATGTATTCATGAAGGAAAAAATGTGACCTTAACAAAAATGTTTTATTTTTTTTAGTAGCAGAAGAGATGGCTGGAAATTCACCTCGTCAACCTGCACGTTTGAACGAAAGGATTCTGTCGTCTATGTCGAGGAGATCGGTTGCAGCACATCCATGGCATGATCTTGAGATCGGTATGTTCAAATTCGTATAATAGATTACATAATGCTACTCTTACAGAATTTTCAAGTTTTACAAAATTGTTGTTGCAGGACCTGAAGCACCACAGATTGTGAATTGTGTAAGTTCTTACCCTCAGAAAGTTTTTTGTACCTAAATTTTTCGGGTCATTAATTCACAATTTCGCGTTAGATTTGGCATTCAGTTTTCATTTTGCCGAATATGAGACGCAAAGGACAGTACAGGAACATTAATCTTGTATCGAAAATTCCTTGTTGATTACGTATGTGATGTAGGTTATTGAGATCACAAAAGGAAGCAAGGTTAAGTATGAACTTGACAAGAAAACAGGGCTAATTAAGGTAATAAAAAAAATAAAAAAAACTGGATAAACATGTAAAGAAATGATCTAATGCATTGTATTTAGCACCAGAAATAGATTGTCATTTTGAAGTTTCGTCTTATAATTTCAGGTCGATCGCATCCTATATTCGTCTGTTGTTTATCCTCACAACTATGGCTTCGTTCCTCGCACGTTATGTGACGACAATGATCCCCTTGATGTCTTGGTTCTCATGCAGGTACGTCAATTCGACAAAACATACATGCTTTTTACTGTAGTTCATCCGGAAATAATTTCTTGGTATTTTACAATTGCGTAAATCCAGCCTCCCTTACACTTACTCTGCTGGTAGGCGAGAGATTTTGAGGAACTCGACTAAGCATCATACACTCGAGTTTCTATGTATGTTTTCAGCGTTTATGCTTAAACTTGAACTTTAATATTAGACTCGCCTTATGAACAGGAACCAGTCCTTCCTGGTTGTTTCCTGAGAATAAAGGCCATCGGACTAATGCCCATGATTGATCAGGTACGGAATTATTTCTTCCGAAACCAAAATGATTACCTCATAAACAACAGTAGGGGTTTGCTAATTACAGATTAAAATGGTGCAGGGTGAGGCCGATGATAAGATCATAGCAGTTTGCGCAGATGATCCAGAGTACAAGTATTACAATGACATCAAAGAACTTCCTCCACACAGACTTGCTGAGATTCGACGTTTCTTTGAAGACTGTATCCTTAAATCAGAGCCCAAGTGATTTTGTATTTCCTTACTGTTTTTGAATTTAAGAAATAGTTTCAGTTGGTTTTCTGTTTAACAAACAATACATAGACAAAAAGAATGAGAACAAAGAAGTAGCTGTCAATGATTTTCTGCCAAAGCATGTCGCCTTCGACGCTATTCAGCACTCAATGTAAGTTCTTCCACCTGACCTCACAGTTATGCTCAGTCAGAGTCCTGTCTTGTATGAGATAATCTCTCTCCCACCCTCTATCTTATTTTGTCGTTGACGTACTTGGTTGTTGATGGAGCACAGGGATCTCTATGGTGAATACATCATGCACACTCTCAGACAATAGACCGTCATCTGTAAAGAAAACTCTTTCGAAATGCCTGTGTTTCTTTACCATTTAGCAAAGAAATTTAGTACCAGTTTCGATCGAATTACTGCCTAGGGAAAGAGCCTATGAAATGAAGCTCCTGTATTGATCTTTTTATTTTCTTTCTTTTTTCCTTGTTAACAATTGTAAGTTCAGATACTGTAACCGGTACCGTGTATAAGTGTACAAGTGTATAACACTTTGTTCATCCTGGTTATATATTTCCAGCGTAAACATGATTTAAATTAGATGTGTTCTGTAAACCTGCAATTCCTGCCACTTAATTATCGCAACACTAAGGGCACCCATATTATCGCTTATGCATATTAGCCGAATAACAGGATATCAAATATTGGTTTCAGCCTAGTGTTTTTTTCGGAATTGGTCAGTGTGAAGTAATCTCAGAAGCGATCAACTGAGCTCATAATACTTGTTGGGCTTGTCAATTGTTTCCATCGAGAGTCAGGAAGGATAACAAACTCGAGATTCAAGATCATTGTAAAGGACTCTCATAAGTTACTGCGAAAAGGACACACTACCGTGTAAAGATGTTATCACCATGTGCCACTACATCAAATACACGATAACCCTGCCAGTTCACCACTGTGAAGCACCCGAGAACCAAAATACCTAAAACATCAGTGGAATTGGATTACTTATTCCTCATCGGATCAGAAGCCTTGGTTATATGAGAGTTGCACAATCAGAATTGCAAAAACAGTGGAGGGGATGAACAACCTAAGGAAAGTTTGGAGACCGCAATTGCTCCATTATTCATTGGTATATCGCACTTCAATGTATTACAATAATTTCAGAAGTGATTTGTTAGCAGCAGTATGCGGTATGAGTATTACACACTGATACCCATTTACTTATCTATTAATCTACTATAATCATTATCGGCTAATAGTTCGCCTGGACTAGGTGACAATAGTAGCCTGACATGCCCCGGATCAAGGTGGTTTACATCCTCTGAAAACCCAGACCTGGAGATGAGTGCATCCTTGGTCACGCCAAAGTCAAAATCAACTGCAATCATTCGCACCATTTGCTTAAAAGCTCCAACAAAAGTGTGGCAGCTGAGTCTTTGGCCTTCTTAACACTAGGCATTGGCTCTCCAATGCATTCATCAGTCCAACCCTTGTCGGTAGTATTCACTCGCACTCCAAATGTAAATCTCTTGGCATGCGCTGGACCACCTTCATTCAAACACCTAAATACACATTTGTGTTATACTTTATCTCTCTAGTTCTAAACTTAACACTACCTCCGGTTTTTAACACGACGTTTTCATCATTAAAGAAAAGTGGTGATTTGACTTCCTATTCACAAAAACCTACTTGAGAAAATTTGTACCATTATATTTACAGAAAAAAATGTTTTGAAAAAAGTGCATTTTTATAACAATCCAGTCAAATATCATGTAGAATATATCGAGTTTGAAGGGAAATTTTAGAAATAGTAGTTACCTTCTCATACTTTTGGATGAAGGGAAAGGTAAGGATAAAACGACTCTAACCTGTATAGCGGCATGGGCCAGTTTTTGCGCAAGCAGATATCGTTCAACGTCTGCCTCGTGAACTTCTCTCCATTATTCTTTTTCTTTTTCCCATTGTCATCAGCCTTTTCCTCGACTGCAGGAGTTTCTTTCTCCTTCAACGTGACCAGCGCATTACGAGCAGCTAGTTTCTGAGCCATTTTTTTCTGTGGATTTTGGGCCAGCCCAATTTGGACCCCATCAACATAAACCTCAACAGTGGCCAGATTTCCACTTCGAGTCGCCTTATACTCCAGGCCTTCAGCCTGTTGCTGGCAACGTTCTTGCAGCTCCCTCACAGGATGCATCGGAAGAGTTTCTGGAGTAACCATCGGCTGCAACAATGGCTCAAAAACCTGATCATTGAGAAAAGGTATTAGTCATCAAGCCTACCAACAAAAATTGCTATACAGCAAACAGTTCAGATATAAAAAAAAAGCATGAGCTCTGTTGCTCCTACTCGTCTTCAACTGTACAGATGGACGTGTCTAGTATCAGACCCGGATAATTTTGCGAAATTATTCATGTTTTTTGTTATTTGGTCCAAAATGAAGTGCAGAAACGTCGTTTGGTGATTTACGAGACATGTTGCCAAAGTGAACTGCCGAGTAATATGTGAGAAAGCAAAACAATTAACATACCCTCCAAACAACTGAAGTGGCAAGTCCACTGTCAAGGAAAATAGCTCCAGCTATTGATTCAAATATGTCACCAAGTACTTTTGGGGCCTTGCAATCGCCTAGTCCAAATGAATTAAACCCCGGTTTTGACAGCTCTTTTTGAAATTCCTTCACAAAGTCCCCAATCTATAGGAAAAATGAGATAAAATTGAAAACAAATTACATCAAGTTACAAAAGAATACGAAGCGCACGAAACCAACTAAACAAAATCACAAGAGGATGTGAAACACTGAGCAAACCAACTAAACAACGTAGGGAGTTTTGTATGAGACGGTCTCACATAAAACACCAACCCTGATCTCTATGCGTTCTTCATCTCATTGTTGAATTCATGGGTTGGTCCCACATGAAGACCGTCTCACATAAGTTTTTGTACAATGAAAAAGCTTTGGACTTTCAAAACATTCGCAAAAATGATACCTGCTTCTCGAGAGCAGTAGACCCATGCCTTAAATGCATATGAAGCTTATGTTTAACTGCAAGCCGTGCAAAATTTTCATTATTAACAGCTGCAGCACGCAAATCAGTCAGACGTCCAGGAGGAAGATTTGTATACTTGAAAAAGAGGTGCTTCGTAATAAGATGATCAAGTACGGCATCGCCCACAAACTCTAGTCGCTGATAGCAAGAAACTCCTGAAGACGGGCGTGAAGCATGTGTAATGGCTTCCACCAGCAGAGTCCTATCATTGAACTTAACCATAAGAGCGCCTTCTAATGCATCAAAATCCACACTTTTGAGGACATTATCTGGGACATTGGTTGGCCTATTTGGGCACTCAATATCTTCAGGATTGAACTCTATCTCAATTCCAATCCATTTCATAAAGTGATTAGCAGCACTCTTTCCACCTTCAACATAATGAACTCCAATAAGTGCTTCAACAACATCTGCCAATGTCTTGCTAGAAAGAACCCGGTATGAACTGGAATCGCCTTCAAGTTCACCATCTTCCATCTCATCATCATCATAACTAATCTCATCTCTTTCAAGACCGATTTTTGAATCAGATTTTTCCTGATCAAATAAGGATGATTCCTCATCCTTGCTGTCCTCGTCAAAAACTGGAAGTACACCTGGAGCAGCCCATCTAGATGGCGCAAACCGATCTGCTTGGATATAAGATTGAAGACCTCTACCCAGTGCATGGTGGTATAAAATCATATTGCTCACCATTTGCTGCCTCATTCGAGTGAGCTGACCTTCGTGCCTTTGGGGATACTTGAGAAAAAGAAATCTACTAACCACCCATTTCAAATAAGCATCTCCGAGGAGTTCCGCTCTTTCATAGCAAAATGTCTCTTGACACGATGCTGCGGTCAAAGCTTCCAGAATCTGCAAGTCGCAAGCCAGTTAAATTCATAGATGAAAGCTATACAGTTGAAGAAACAAACACAAGGATAACTGATAAAAGGACAACCTTTGAAGCAGGGACAGAGGAGTTGAAGATATTCTTGAGTTCAATAGCAAGTAGCATGCTTTCTACTCTTCGCATTACCGAAGGCAGTCTTTGGGCACCTCGAACAAGTTCTCCACGAAGTGGGTGCACAAAACACAATTCAGCAGGGAGAAATACATAATAAGTTTTGTCAAGGGCCTCCCCAGATTCGCCTTCAGGTTCTTCTGAATGTTCAAATCTCGGAGAAAGAAGATTCTTGCAATGTGAAACACCCCGACCTCTAAGTAAAGGTTGTTTCTTATAGTTCAATTCAACTCCATACCTGTAGATAGCATAAACAAATGAATCCTAAAGACACCCACTAATGTACAGACCATAAAATAAGTTTTATCCAGGTTACATACTTTTGCTTATAGTAGTCTGCATATGAACTATACTCCAATGGACCAAGATAACCTTCTTTCCGAGGAAAAGAGTTATCAGCAGTCATATCATAACGTACAGAGTCCACATAAAACCTCTTTCCAGAGTGAGCAGCAGTGACAATTTTTCCAACCAGGTCGTCCTCGTTAACACAGGCATCAGCCAACAACAATTTGCCTTTAGGAAGTTCTGATTTACCATGCAAGACATCATCTCGGCTAAGAACCAAGCCAGAAGCTTTGATAACGTCATACTGCGCAACAGCTCCTCTAACACCATAAGTAGGATGAGATTTTTGTCCAAATGCCATACCATAGCGCAGTTTTCCAAACCCATACTCTCTTCTATCCCCACCCAGACTCCGCTCATTTGTTCCCAAGTAAACATCTGGCCGAGCCCTTTGTAAGGGGTTGTTCCATGCATCTGACTTTGTTATATTCTCAATAAGATTCCAGTCAATTTCTCTAAGTGGATCAACACATTTATCGCCAACCATAGGAACGAAAACATAAGCCTTTGCAGGATCCCATGGAGTTGTTGAAGGTTCAACATCGACGTCTAGTACAATGCTCATCAATCTAACATGAAAACTCTTCAGGGATGCTAGCTGTCCATGTAGGGAGGGGTGAACAGCAACTTTAAGCACAAGCAGAACACACCACAAATCCGCGACTAAAAGATTTTAAAAATAATAAAAATAAGATACAGGGCTCAAAAGCACACCTGGCTTTCTGTGATATTAACTGATCCTCGAAAGACAACATATGTCTTACACTTCATGGTCCGAGCGATAAAGAGATCCATCGACATCGATAACACCTGATATCCAAATATTGTTAATATTTAAATGCAATTAAACTGACCTTCTGGCTCATTTTACACAAAGAAAAACAATGCAATTAAAATACAAGCAAGTCTGAATGAAAATGTGATCATCGTTTTAACTACCTCTGCATCCAGCTCCTTGCCAAAAAGTATTGAATATTCTGACGCTTGAGTCACGAAAGGATCTTTTGAGGATCCTATGTGTTCCCATTTCACAGAATACATATACAGATGAAATATTTTGGAATTATCACACACTTCTCTTCCAGACAAGATCCAATCACCCTGTGCAGTCAGAAATAAAAAAGTTATGTTGCGACTGAAAATTTCCACCCTACCTCTTGGAATAAATGGTAACGTAGACATAAAATGCAGACTGAAATCATGTATGCATCCAAGATTGAAGGGAGACAAAGTGAAGATAAAGAAAGTGCTAAAACGGTACATGATGATACTCTGTACAAAATTCCTAATAATGAACATTTTGTATCATTATACCAGCTTCCAGACAAGTGACGAAATTATGCCTTCACTGAGGCACATAGAGTTTTCACAACCATATAGACAGGAAAACATGCTAGGATAATCAGTTGTCGAGTATACTCTGGAACACATCTGAAGGCATGACATGTGCTGCATCTTCAAGAGAAGAATGGGCTACTGAACTAGACAAGAATCAACATGCTAGTGCATTACAAGACGAAATAGACCAACATTAAGCTATGTAGGGGTGTAAACGAGCCGAGCTTAGCTCGAGCTCGGGTGGGCTCGAGCTCGGCTCGAATTTTTTAGCTCGGGCTCGGCTCGTAGCTCGTCGAGCCTAAAAAGTTGAAGCTCGGGCTCGGCTCGTGAAAAGCTCGAGCTCGGCTCGAGTTCGAACTCGAAAACTCGAACTCGTTTTGTCATTATATATTTTCACTTTCTCACCTTTTAAATCTAACTAAATATAAATATTTTTGAAAACAACTACATTATAAAATAATAAAAAATATTATATCATAATATACTTATATAAATGTCTAAATAACATATAATTTAAAATAAAAATAATACTACAATATAAAGATTATACAAAAAAAAATTATAAACGAGCCCAACCGAGATTCCGAGCCGAGCTTTGCTGAGCTCGGCTCGTATTTAGCCGAGCTCGAGCTCGAGCCCGTTTTGACCGAGCACGAGCCGAGCTTTGACCGAGCCGATTCCGAGGGCTCAACGAGCCGGCTCTTATCATTGACAGCCCTAAAGCTATGTGTCAAAACAAACCTGAAGAACTGAGGCTACTCCTTCAGGGTAAAATTCTCGATGTCGGGCAGTTCCTGGAAGTGGTTCACCGTCATCATTAGGTTCACTCTTCTCTCTATCTTCACTACTTCCCTTGTCAGGCAAGAGCATGTCAGTAAATGCCCCCATTTCATGAAGCTTCTTACAAGCAGCCAAGCAAACAGCCTGCAAATTGAAGCTCATAAGCATAGAGAAAATAGATGCACAAAAATCATATCATTTGATTAGAGTTGATTATTCTATGTGAATTTAAATCAAACACACCTGTTGAGCAAGGCGCATTGAATTGCATGCTGGTCCCTCAAGCTTTTCAAAAGGGGCATTACAAGGGAGTTGAAGCCTACAAGAATACTCTGTGGCACCACCTGGCTTCTCATGCCGCTCCATGATAAACTCGGGACGAAGTATTGAATACCTGGATCGTGGTTATGGATGAGGCCAATATAATAAGATTGGAAAAATTCAATCCTCTTACTACTAAGAGAATCTCTCTTAGTTTTTTCGCCTAAGCACATTATTTAATCAAATGGGCTTTCGCTTTGGATGCTAAATTATAACATGTACAGTATAAAACATTTGGTCCTACTTTTTCACTAGCCCACATTTGAAAACTATAACGTGCAATTTACGGTATAAAATTGCAATATAGAGATCGTTTCTTTTTTCACTAATTGCAATTTATACGTTACATTTTTTAATAAGGAAACAATTTCTATTGAATTGGTACCGGAAACAAACTAAAGTAAATTCTTTTCAAAGCAAATCTACAACGGAAATAACTGAGTATGTCATTTGTTTTAGCATACACCGTATATTTTTTTTTGTAAGTAAAAAAAAATGTTTGTTTTAATTTAAGAAAAAAAAAAAGTGAACATTAGTTTAAAAATCCATAAATTGTCTTTTTGGATGTACTGTTTTTACTGATGTTTTTTTTTTTTACAAAGTCGTTACCGATGTTAATTACCCTGTACATCTAATTTGACTGTAATATTAATTTAATTAGCTACATGCAATGATATAATAACATTATATTCTTTTATAATAAAGGTTAACAAAAAAATAGTTTAATTTTAAACTGTCAATCATTATATTTAGTACTTTGTAGATTGTAACATTATATTAGAAGTACAGTTAATTTATGTTCTTAATATAATTGTAGACATCTGTATATAATATAATCTAAAAAATACCGTGCATTTTCAAGGGGTCTATCCTAGTTTCAAAAAACATAATAAAAAGAGATAACAAATAACAGAGTAAAACTACATCATAAACTGCACCTGTCGCTGGGAAGCTGTGAACAATAGAAGTGTACAAGACCTACAGCAGAATTCAGGCTCACAGTTGCTCCAGTTGCAGCAACCTGATATACTGAACCTGGGCCTGAATCAGCTGACAATAGTCTTGAATTGCCCTTAAGATGACTTATATCAGTCCTTTGAATGGCCTCCCTCCGTAAAGTTTCTTCACTATTCCTAGCATTCTTCAAAAATGTTTCATGTGAAAGATTCCCCCTGATTTAATGAAAATGTGGTGAGCGTAATGTCTCCCTTCCCATGTCTTTTAATCGAAGTAAAAGTTTAAAGGAACAAGATCATAACTTGAAAGGTGTTAATTACCTCTCAACCATCAAGATATAATCTGAGCCTGGTTTTCTCGCACGACCCCTTGATTGTATATATGCTAAAACAGTTTTTGCAAGATCAAAGCGAATAACCACATTGCATTGTCGAATATCAAGCCCTTCCTCAGCTACACTCGTGGCAACAAGCAAAGTCACCTAGACCATATCACAACAGCAACATAAAGGGTCACTTTAAGCACAAAGTGAAGTCTAATACTTGGAGCTTGTAAAGGAGTAATCCACATAGGAACATATTGTACATCTCCAATAAAGTTCACATTAAAAATCACACAACGGGCAGAAAGAACAACTATAACCCATCTACTAATCCTTGATACAAGAGATGCAGATAGACAGGTTGGTTCCACTCAACCACTAGTGCGAACAAAATCACACGAAGCTATGCAACATTACTAAATTTTTAATGCAAATACTTTCACTTATAAATAAGCATACTTAAAATTCCTTGTTAATAAAGCGTTTAGGTTGGGGGAAAAAAACTTCTGTCACTCTCTCGCTCACAATAAAGGTTCTACAGGCATACAGCAATGTCTACAGCAAGAGTTAAGAAGGCAGGCACCCAACATGACCAATCCCAGGACTATGAAATTTCAAGGAAGACTTCATAAAGGATTTTAGTTATAGGAACATTTACCATAAAATCACTCACAACAATACTATACAAACATACAGAGAACCACCCACATCAGACTAATCACAGTGAGATTTGTCCGTCTTAGTAAGATAGAAAACATACACGGCCGTCTTTAAATTTGGCAATTGTATCCTGCATTTGTGATGTGCGCATCTCCTGGCTATTGTTATGCCCGATCAAACTAGCACAATTGATAAAACCTAAAGAAGGAAGCTCAGCAAAAACCTGCATATGTGCCAAGCCTTCAAATCAAATATTTGAAAAACTAAGCAGGACAAGAGATACATTGAAATGAGCATCAGAGGTATAATGAACCTTTGGAAGAACCAGGGCAGACACCACTCTCTCCACAAAGATTATGGCACGGAAATCATCAGTATGCTGGTACTTCATGAGTACTTTTATCAGAGATTGCACCTTAGGGGTGACCTTCCCATCAGCTACAGCAGCACCAATAACGACATCAACATGCTCCCCACCAGAGACCACTAAATCACGAGTAAACCACCACTCAGGACAAATAGAATAAGTTATCAAGTGTACCAAGACAATTTATCCTCAATTTCCTTGACTCCTCAAAAAATTACCAAGCCCGGCTTTGACTTAAACTACCAAGAGAGAGATAATAGATAGAAGCTATGTACTGCGGCCACCTATGTCACTTTGACTCTTCCTATCACCTTGAATACCTCACTCGACTATTGGACAATTCGTTTAAGAAAAAAACATGTGGATCATAGATAGCTGAATATGACACCAGGACATGCCACAACAGAATATTTGATCAGGGGCTACAAATCCACATAAGCCTGTAGTGTCGAGAGAAGTTATAAAATCTCTTAAATAGAGGTTAGAAAGAAGTGCAAGAGGCGGTGAAAATAATAAGAATACTGGAAAAAAATCCTCATCTCAACCAGTTAAGAGGCGTATACATCTTTAATTAACCGAACATATTCACGGACTTATGATCAACATTTATTTAGCTCTTCACTGTTATTTGTGGAGAAGGACGCAGTAACTATTAATCACGATACTCACCATGACAATCAGGAAGCTCTCCCTCTTCAATCTCATCAAAATTCTTAGTATCAGGGCAAACAAAATCCTCTTGTGTACCATTTGTATCCTTGCTTGAAGCAGCCCCCTCAGACAACTGGCACTGCAAAAGTCCAACGACTTTGCTCAGATAGGATTCTTGAAACTTGACATCGAGCTGGTAGTGTGCCCTCTCATCATTTAGTAAAGCTGTTAAAAATGACTGTGCAACCTGCAGATGACATAATCAGATTGGCAGCATGAGATAAGAAAACTTAAAATGAGTTCCAAAACTAAATGCTTAAAGACAAACCTTGTAAGCACACCACTGTCCAAGTTCACCAAGTGCATAATTGATCGCCCTTAATTTCTGAATTAAATTAGCCGCACCATCACTCTCAGTTCTTTCAGAAACACCATAAACTTGGCGTAACTCTTCCTTGGCACCAGCATCTCTTGCACCCATGAATTGCCATTTACTTTTTCTCGAACTTGCTCGTGCAGCTTCTTCAACGGCTAGTTCCATCTGTTTGATTTTTTCATGAAGAGACCACAATGATGCTGCTTTGTCATACTCCACGACTATTTCTGATGGCATCGGGACATGTTTTTCCAGCTCTTTACGGTCTTTTATGGTACAAACGACAGAATCCAACTTAGTCTCAAGATTGCGTATTTTGATTGCACAATCCACTTGACTGGAAACGCCTGCCCAGCCAGAAATTGCAGCATAACATGGTGAACATATTGACAAGAACAAGCATACATTTAAAGATATGAGAAAAAGAGGAGGAGCCACAACTACAATGCTGAACACTATGCAGACGCCAAAACACTCTTGAAGGTGCACGACTGAAAACTTGAGTCATACTTAAAAATGCATTAGGTACATACCCTTCAAATTGACAGGAGAAGCCGTCATTCCAAAAACTGTAGGCCGTTTCTCCTTCGGCGTAGTGTGATAGAATTCAGACATCACTAATGAATATGGATGTTTCTTGACAGCGTGATGACACTCATCCAGAATAAGAAGATGGATATATTCCATTTTTATTATGCTGTGCCTAAGAATATTCAGCAAAATTTGGGCTGTCATAACTAGAACCTGCATAAGAAAAAATTGGCAAAAATATAATGTCAACAACCTCTATGTAACACAAAGGAGGGAAAAATTGTTTAGCTTTAGAGGCTTCTCTCAAAAAGTAACAGCAAAGCTTAAAAGAGGAGTTCTAGACATGCATGTACAGAGATTTCAGACTACAAATGGTCAGAGTACTTATTATTATTATATGATGAAAGGAACGGTAGCAGTAAAATGATAAGTGTTGGCACAAACACTTCAACTAAAACTAAGGGCTTTTTGTTATACACTACCTTTTATTTAGGGTGTTTTGCAAGCAACTACCTTAAATTTTGTTTGGCTTTTGACTCACTTTTATTTTTGCTTTTTTTTTAAAAACTACCAAACTTCACTTCCAGCCAAAATAGTCCATACTCCGGCGGTTGACTCTCCTTTCTAACGTGTGAATGTGTGAGTCTTCAAGCGAACATAAAAAACCCGTTTTCTTTGTTAGAAAATGCATGCTATCATTTTCCGTCCAACTTTGAGCTCTTATTTACTTTTCCCTCCAAATTATCTCCTTAATTGAATTTTTACCAACTTTTACTCCCCACTGCAATCCCCCCCCCCCCCCCCCCCCCCTCTCTCTCTCTCTCTCCCCCTCTCAAACTCCCTTATTGTGGAAAGTTTCTCAATAAACAAAATGTCAAACTCACCCTCAAGTTCCAATGCCTCATACATGGGGATGAAATGCAAATGTGGGAGGGAGAAAAAGATTTTTAGAAGAATTGCCGAAATAAACATAAAATCCAACCCAAATACAGCATCCCAATAAATTTATACCTTTTCTTATCATTTTGATAACATTTGGTACAGAGAAACATTTCACATATTTTTGGTTCCAAAAGTTCCATTAGTACACCATCATCCACTTCCTATCTCACTCTACAACGAAATATTCACGTACAATAATTAAATCCACTATATGTCACAAAGCTTATCAAATCCTCCGAGGTAAATCCAGTTTTCCAGAAACACTTTCAAACAAGAAACACCCAGTACACTAAAATTCATCATAATCAAACAGAAATAATAACACAAGCCATTAGGCACATGAACAGCCCAATAATTTTAGCACTTCCCACAAATGCATCCAATGGTCGTATTAACTCCGTAATAGTCTAACAGAATCACATAACAAAATTCTGATACAACAGAAAATGAAACGTAGAACGTAACACTGCCAAGATAAATGACATAATACACAACAAACATGTAAAGTGCAAGCCAATACTGCCAAAGCCACATAATCATGCATCACGAAGGATGCACGAAAAGATTGTGCTGTGGGAGCCTTAAACAAACAATCATACATCAAATTGATGTTAAGTCAAAAGGTCATCAATGCCAAAGGAATGCAAAGTAGTAAAACATTAAAACCAACAAAAAAAAATTGAAAATTTATTTGTAGTAACAAAACAAAAGTTCGCCTACTCAAAAAAACCAACAAGCTTTTACACATGCTAACTTCTACCGTGTAAGATACCTGCTTAGTATCAAACTCACGTTGCCATCTCCGAGTGTCCCAGAAATCTTGACCCATCTCACCACAATAATGACCAACATTGTATCCAGTTTGCTCACGTATCACTTCTGCTTGCTGAGGTCAGGCAAATACAACAGGCACAGTTCAATTATCTTCTTAAAACCACAGTTCAAATCCCCTGACAATTAATGAAACACAGATTATATCTTTACCTGGTAAACTAATGGAACTTTTGGTACCAAAAATATGGCTACCATTTTTTTGTTTTGCAGTTGCAATTCCTCACAAATGCTCTTAATTAGTAAAACAGCTATCAGTGTCTTCCCCGCTCCAGTCTCAAGGAATGCAATTGTATTCCGTTGTTTAGCTTGCTCAAGTACCTCCAGCTGATAATGGCGTGCTTGTTCCCCCAAATTCCTCTCCTTAAAATTCCCTTCATTTTTGGCCCCTCTCTCATTGCACTCTCCGTTCTTCCCCAACTCAGCCTTGTTCCCATCCCTGTTCTTTTCAACATCATAAGATCCCACACGATACACAATTTCCTTAGACCCTGGCCTTTCCCGCTCCCAATAACCCTTTGCTTCTCGGTCTCTCCACTCCCTATCTCGACCTTCTCTTCTCCCATTATGATAATCTACTCTCCTACTACTCAAATCCCTATCTCTATCCCAATTCCTATCCCTATCCCTATCCCTATCCCTTCTACCATCTTCCTCCAACTCTCGGTATCTCTTCCTCCCGTTACTCCCCCGATCCCTACCATAACTCGGCCCTCGACTCAAATACCCTCTTTCATCCCTATAACCATCACTAAGACGCCGCCTTTTCCCATCCCTCCCCTCCCTATCCCGCTCTCTATCACCTTCACCTTCGTCCTTCATCTCTCCATTCATCTTACCATTATCACTCCCATCCTTCCTACCGTTACATTGAACCCCCAAACTCACACCATTCGGCGAATCAACTTCCATTTTACACTCAACACCAACATTTGCCACCTCCACACCAACACCATTCATAACACTAACGTCCTCAACTTGCAAAATTTCCATACTATCACCATCCACATTGGCCGGCAAGCCGGCCCCGCTCTTAATACTATCCAATATATGATCAATTCCACCAAAGAAATTATCGGCAATTTCTCCACCGTTTCCAAAATCGGTGGGGAAATCGCCGATTAGCTCACAGGGAATTATGTCATCTTCTTCCTCACACGCATCCAACCAATACGAGCTCCGCACCACTGCCGCCTCCGTCACTGCCTCAATATCGTTTTTTTCATCCGCCATTGACGAAAAAAAAAACTTTTATAACAATTAAGCAACAATAATCAATAAAAACAAATAAATTAAATACGAAAGTAGCTCAATCAAATCAGAGAGTAAAATTTAAAATTGTAAGATGAATTATAGTAAGCAGAAAATAGCGGTGATAGACCGTATGAAGCACGCAACAAGCAATAGGGGAGAGAGAAAGTGCGAATTGTGTGATTCAAAGATATGACGGTCTATCAACGCGATTCTGCAGATATAAAGTCACTCAATTTGATTCTTCTTTTGAAATTAATTGGTTTGGTAAATTATCAAACCCTAATTGGAAAGATTGAAATTAATTGGCTAATAAATTAGGGTTTTTGCAAAATTGGGGGTTTTGGTTTTGGGGGAGGGGCTCTATTCGCTTGTGTTCTGCATAAACGGAGAATGGAAGAAGAAAAGGAAATAAAGGTTTCAAGTCGGTGAACCGGTAATAAAAATTGACTCGAGTGTCCCGACTCAATCTGATTTTTTTTTTTTTTTTTCTGACAACGTACTCAATCTGATTACGCTTTGTAAAAGTTATTCTATGTTATTCAAAACCATGTTTTATAGACGTTATTGGTATTAGAGATAATCGTATTATCTTATTGTTATGCTAATAGGAAAACGTATTAGGAAAATAGATCTTTAATAATATCGTGTATCTTCTGATTTAGATAATCGTAGAAGTCTATCATACAATACAAATAAGGGTCTCCTGTATTCATACGATTATCTCTAAGAGTATGTTAGAACTTTAGAGTTTTTTTTTTACTAATGTATATATGCTCAACCAACCATCATAAATCATTCATGCTTCAATCAATACTAATATGGAATATCTTGATGTTCCAAGGTCTTAAGAATCAAGCCTCCTCAAGAGCATATTCTGAAGTATTTAGTGTCTCATTTCATGATTTTTAAAGTTCGAGTTTGTCACCCATGAGTGGTTTACCCAATAATCCGGTATACGTGACTTGCAGACTATCACGTATACTCGAAGTTTACCCAATGCGCACCAAAAATAACGGTTGTAGGTTCCGTTATCATCAAAAAAAAAAAAAAAGAATCCCAGCCTCCCAGGTATAAACCATCAGTAAGTCTCACGACATTATCCGTATAAGATTAAAAAGACATATAAAAAACACATCATTCGTGTATATGAGAATGTATAGGGAAAAACAATATATTTTTCTTATATATACAAATGATATGATACTTGATCTGTCTTAACTTAATATAGATAGTGTCGTCTTAAATGAGAATTTGTGACGAAACATATAATAAACGTAATTGCTAAATCCCACGCACTATTTTGCTCAATTCCGCGCATTTTTACCCTTTATTCCGAATATGTCCTCATTTTTCACCCTACACCAAAAAAACAAGAGAGAGAGAAAAAAAACGGAATTACTTTTTCACATACGAACTTTACTCTTTCACATACATTTTTTCATTAATTTTCCATATCATACCCTTTTTTCCTGAACTTAACCAAATTAGGTTTTTCCTCCAAAATCAAATCTAATTGTTTTACAAACTTGAATAATGCATTATAAT